>RCUC01161484.1:0-43658 GCA_003697995.1 Taxidea taxus jeffersonii | reverse complement strand
GAGCCAGATGAGGGGCTCGATTTCAGGACCATGGGACCATAACCTGAGCTGAAGACAGACACTTAACTGACTGAGCCATCCAGGCACCCTTATTTTCTTATTTGTTTTCTTTTTTTTTTAAGATAGGAAGAAGAAGAAGACCCATTAACGTAATAACAGATATTATGCACTCATTGATCTACAGTATACTCATTTCAGAAATGTTAAATGGGAAAAACTATACAGTGTAGAATTAAGAAACTATGGCAGAAAAAAAGTATCTTTTAATTACAGTTTAAATTTCATTATAGATTAAGAGAAGTCAAATAGCAAAAACTTGAAAATCTTCAAGAACAAATATTTGGAGAACTATTTTCTTTTTTTGATTTCTGACACATATATGGAATTAACTTGGGTTTTTTGTGTTGTTGTTGTTCTTTTTTTTTTTTTTCCTCCAACTTCCCACTATGAGGCTCAAATAAACTGTGGGAATTTGAAATAAGCAAACAAAATTACAGTAAAGAATCAACAGTGAAATGTTCAGAGTTTTAACACTAAACTGTGGAATGGCCTACTCTAATGTTTTAGCCATGTTGGATCACTTTCATCATTGAAGGTGGGGCAAGGGCACCTCCACCTAATTTTACTCAGACCTCTAATTTCAAGTTATTTTCTGTTGTGATTAGGGAAAATATAAGGAATCCAAAGCTAGCCTCAGATGCTCAGAAATGAATCAATATCATTGTTAGTTTCATTCTGATCTTATTAACTTATTCTAGCCCCAACACATTTTATCCATTCTTTTTGTAAAGAAAGATAAAAATATTTTCCTAAAATATGTATATTTATATTAAATGGCCTCATATTATCTAAGTTTATCTTCTTTAAGAAATACAATTGTATTTACCTACTTTTATTAAAAAAACCAATTAAGAGATATTATTAGCTTATAGAAATTTTAGAAGGCACAAGCCACTGGACTTGGAGAACTGTCTGCATGTACTTTCTTTCTCATTGTGGATTCACTATGGACACCAATGGTGCTCTGTATCTAGGGCTTCTGCCACTACCAGGCTTGAGGAGCTACCTCTCCCCACTAAGATTAAATTACAAGCAGCAATGGGTTCTTCAGCTTTTTCTCTGCTGAGTTGGAGTATTTAGTGGGTGCCTCTGATTGAAATACTTAGATTACATGTTTGGAACCTAAATGCAAGGTGGGAGGGGACTGCAGTAAGTTCCTGTCATCTGCCTTGGGAAGTGAGGCCACAAATATGGGAAGACATTCAAAATAAAATAGGCTTCCCCAAATAGCCATGAGCCATGACTTTCTACAAGCATAAAGAGCCATGTCCTCCATCCAATGACTGGTGTTTTTAGTTGTTGATTCCAAACTTTGCAGATATCTACTTTCTCAAATATCATGTATGTTTGAACTGCCTTCCAGCTCTGCTTTCATAGATTTGCCTTGTGTCTATCTTTGCCTTCATTGAGAGATCTTACAAAAGACCATGCAGTGGTTATATCAGCTGTGTCCCTCATCTGTAGGACTCCTCAAAAACAGTGACTTTAAGGAAACACTGACATGAAACCAGGTAAGGAAAAGGCACTCTTCTTAAAGTACTGGGAAAAATGATTCAGTGGAGTATATTTTATAAGACTACAGACTACTTAAGACTATTCTAAGATATAGTCTAACTCTAAGAGAAACAATAGAATGAGATTAGATTGATAAAAATGATCAGAAACTATAAAATGATCATAACTCTCTTGGTAAAACACTCTGTAGAATCTAATGAATGGTAGTCTAATGAATAGTTTATAATTTTTAATCTTGTTTATAATTTTATCCTCTGTATTTCCCTTCCTTTAACAAGTAATACAGATTTAGCATCACTAAACATCCAAAATGTTCAAAAGTTTCTTGCAAAAGGTTCTTTACAAGTCAGTACATTCTGGAGGTCTCCAAAGCTAGAGCTATTACAATGCCATTACATTGTTAACTTCAAATGGTTCCTGAGCAGTTCTATTATAAAACATAAGTTAAAAGAAAAACAATATTATAGCTTCTTAAATTTTATTTCTATATTTTTATGATATATTTTAAAAAAGTTTTTGTCCTTGTAACTCATAGAAGTCATATGTTTTGAATAGCTACCTAGAAATGGTTTATGCTTTTTGTACTTGTTGACCACTTGCCTTTAGCTAGATATCCTGAAAATATTTCTATTGATTTTGTAAAGTAATTTATCATGATCTGTTGTTCATAAATTTGATTATGCAAGGAGCATTAGTCTCAGCAATTGAAGTTCAACATTTTGGTGTTTAAATCTGCACAGTTTATAACAGGTTCATTTTGAATGCATTGCTCCCTGAGGAATGCATGGCTTTGCATAGGGATGGATTTATACAAGATCATGGAGTAACTAAAGCCTTTAAACAACTCATTTTCCTTTACTAACTTATGGCATTAAAGGCACTGAGACATTTAAAAGACTCTTTGGCACTTCAGATAATCTTGTAGCATCTCTCTCTATTCAAATTTTAGGGAATCCTTTCCAACAAAATATAGCCAACTATATAGTTTAGTGACTTTCATTGATTAACATAATGCTTTTCTTGTGATGCTTATCAAGACTATAAAAATAATTTAAATGTGAAGAATTGAGACAAGGAAGTAATAAAAATATTATTTTATAATTAAAGCAAGCACTGATAAAATCAGTTTCTGGTTATTTGCAAGTATCTCAGAATAGATACAGTTACACATTTGCTTACACTCCCACATACTCCCAATGCATCCATATGTACATGCATCACTTACATTAGTTGAAAACTATGTGTAAAACGAAGTAAACCAGTCATGATAAAATCTGGTTAAGTTAATATATCAGATAGAAACAATTGTTAGGTAAGCCTGTGACATGCTTTGTAGTTGCTTATACTGTATGCAAAACATGTCACAGGCTTACCTAACAATTGTTTCTATCTGATAATATAACATGAACTTATATGTATACATATTACCTACTACTTTTATGCCATTATACCAACCTTCTACTCATTTGGTACATGTATTATGCTATGTAGAAATTTTTAAAAATACATTTTGTTTTTCACTGAGCATTCTAGAAAGTCATGGTACATATTAGCAATTTTATGAACATGCTAGAACAAATTCCGTCCATTCAATGCTCACTTCTGGGTTTTTTGTTCATCACTTGTAACCTAAAATATATTTTTGCATAAAACATATTTTACAAATTTCCTCAGGCAAACCTGAGAATCCTAGTCATCACAGTACTATAAACAGATTGCTTTTTCTAAGATACACTATATTTATTAGAAAATATTTAACCAAGAACATTTAATGTCTCAAGTAGATTTTTAAAAGGTATCAGTGAATCAAGAAGTAATAAGGTGAATAAACAAATGTTTTGTTTTTATAGTAGCAAAGAAATTGTGGTATTAAGAAAAATCACCAATAAAAGTATGGAAGTTGTAACAGTCAACACAATTTCATCATTTAACATACTGATCTAGTAAAACATATTTTTGTAATTTTATTCCTTCCTTTTAATACAATAAAATATTGCATATCATTTATAAGTACCTTAAATATAATACAATTTCAAAAGCAACAAAGGATGTCTATATCCTGTTAATGATTAGACTTTTTTAGCTTATTTCTATTTAGATATGATGAAGGGAAATATTTTATTTCTCCTAATATATTGATCTATTTGAATGCATTCTGTACTGTGAATCATATGGGTCAAAGCAATCGTTTTCTTATTCAGTTGTTTCTGGTAAGCATTTCTCATAAAAATTCAAAGATATATATTTCACATGAATGGATATCGCTGGTTTAATAATCCTGGTAGTTATGTAAAATCTAACGATTCAGTCCACATTAAAACAAGGAAACCGAAAGTTCAAGTGCCCAGGAAGCAGGCTGTGGCTGGCTGTCTTACTTGACTTTTGTCTTATTTCTCTGAGCCACTAAATGATTACCATTCTTACAACATTCTCTATTTCATTACTCAAGTCCTGTTCTTTGGTCTTCCTTTTCCGGTACCTGGATAACAGAGAATACTGTGCTGGGAAAAATAGCACTGCTCTCAGTCTAAATACTCTATTGAACTGTGTGCCTGGTAGAATATTTTGAAGAAGCACAAGCTATAATAAATCATGGCATCTACCAATGACAGTTTCAAATGAACACGTTTATTGGGCCAGACAAGTACATCACTAAGAGTGTTATTTACCTCAGGTGCTGACATATAGTGCCAGATGTTGGATTTAAACCCTGACTCAGTGATTGCAGTTGAAAACGGCATTGGCATTTTAAAAAAGCATCTGTTATAAACAGTGAGCTGAGTAAAACACGAAATGCAGAGCTTAATGTAAGCAATAGCGAATGAGAGTTAAGAGTAATTACCTGGACAAATTCAGTAAGCATTGAGCACTGAGAGTCAGAGTACCGATCATGTTTCTGTCAACACGTGAGGGGTCACTTTTCTAAATACTGCACATGAAAGTAAACTGTAAATTGCGTGAACGACTTCTGACATAGCATTAAAATGCTAATATTTTATGAATTTGTCACAGGTTTACATATATTAGATATTAGATACTCTAAGTACCAAAATTGGACTCAGCTGCAGAAACTTACAAATTAGAGTAATACTCATAAAAGACACACACGTGAGGAACTTTTTAATATGGTAAAATGTATATTTTTCAAAATTACATATAAAGTTCTAGAAATAACACAGAAAGCATACTACTAATTCTTTACATTAGAAACTGAATAGTTGTAAAATGTCAAAAATATTGCGAGTTATGTTTTTAGAAAATATATAATATCAATTAAATCATTAAGCTTTACTTAAATCGATTTAGTATTTTGATACATCTTCATTATAATTATTTGATCTTTAACTTAAATTTTTATTAGTGAAAGTTTTATTAAAATTATTAAAATATTTTTATTCTTTACATTTATTATAGTTTTTACTTTGATGAAAATGTATTCAAATTTTGTACAACTTGAATAAACTTCTATTTTATTTTGTAATTCTTTAATTCATTACTTAGAATAGGATTTACATGAAAATTTTATTAATACAAACTATTACAGCTCTTGTCCAATGGAAAGCAATAAAAACAAATTTAATAGATTAAATATAACATAAGATGTATTTCTTTATTTTATTGCACATTCAAATATTAAAGCCCATCAACAGAATGGTTTGCTATTTGTGGTAAAAAATAAGTAAGTAATCTTTATTACTTTTAATAATAGAAAACTCATTTATTTAAATACATTTTTTTGTTTTTTTTCAATATAAACAAATATTTTTAGGGTGGTAGGGTAAAAATATCGTTTCACAGTTTGTTACATTGATTTATTAATTTTGATTATGTACAAAAAACTCCATGAGCCTCTGTGTGCTTATCCAGAGAAATTTTAAGAGGGTTTAATCCGCACAGACTATTCACCTATAAAAATATAGCAAAATCCATTTCATCATCATGGGTGAAAATAAATTAACTTGCTCTTCATATTTTCATTAAAAACTTATGCTTCATTCCTTTAGTGGTGAAAAATAGAGATTTAACTGATGGCAAGTTATTACTCCATTTTAAATAATAGTATTACAATTTACTTTGGGGAACCACTCCTCCTCTCAAGATAGTAGCTGGTGAGGAACACCTGGGTGGCTCAGTCAATTAAACATCTGACTTCAGATCAGGTCGTGATCTCAGGGTCCTGGGACTGAGCCCTGCTTTGGGCTCCCTGCTCGGCTGGGAGTCTGCTTCCCTCTCTTCCTCTACCCTTTTCTCTGCCCTTTCTTCTTCCCCTGCTCATGCCCTCTCTCTCTCAAATAAATAAATAAGAGCTAAAAAAAAAAAAAAGACCAAGCTGATTAAATGGATGTGTGCTCATAAGTGGCTAGTTACCATACTGTATTTCCTTGCTTTGGAGATTGCTTCAAGGATGCCCAAGTGATCCAATCAGAACCTAAGAGATGCAGTGAAGTTTGGTTAGGACTTTGAGAGAGTGGCTGTCCTTTCCTTCCAGGTGTGACAACAGAACTGAGGGTAATGAAAACAGCTACTAGAAACACCATAAAGAACATAAAAGAGAAGCCAACAGGGGGTGGGGGGGTGCAGACTTAAGAGACAGAGAAACTGAGTCCTTTTGTTATTAATACCTCTTGTGACGTTGAATCTGAAGTTGATTCTATCTCTGTGCTTGTCAGTCATCTTAGACCATATATTGTTTTGTTTTTTCATGTCTGTATCAGGTTCTCCAAACAGTCCCAATTAGTACAATCTCTCAAGAGAGAAATACCTGGGAGAAACTTTTATAATGTTTCTCCAATCACTTACTCACACATTCCTTCCCCCAGGCATGCTATTAACTTGTCTAAATGGGTATTTGGGTAAAGGTCACTGCTGATGCTTAGCAGAATTACACAGGTCTGGATCCCTCTCTCTCTTTCTAAGTTGGCCATCCATATTTGTAGGAAGGACTGGACCTCAGAAAGTAAGAATATAAATCTTGGCTTGATGCCCTGGCCCTATGGTTTTCCAGCAGCTGCATCTCCAAGTAAATGTGCAAATTAGTCTACAAGGCAGAGAAAGTCAATGAAAAGCCCAATTTCAGCATTGGATGCAAGCTATAGTTTTTCGTACCTCTTTATTTGTGACTCTTTACCCATTAATCCATTCTAGGTCTCTTATCAACCAATATTTGTGGTTTAATATTATTACATCATTAGGATGTGTTAAATTAGTAGTGAACATGCAAATATGATATTGATATTATGAAGCTTAGTCAATAAATAAAGTATATTTTACCTATTTTTTAAAGATTTTTTTATTTATTTGACAGAGAGAGATCACAAGTAGGCAGAGCAGCAGGCAGAGAGAGAGAGGGGGAAGCAGGCTCCCTGCTGAGTAGAGAGCCCGATGTGGGGCTCAATCTCAGGACCCTGAGATCATGACCAGAGCCAAAGGCAGAGGCTTAACCCACTGAGCCACCCAGGCACCCCAATATATTTTACTTATTGTATCAATACAGTCTATTATAAATAAGTAATAAAATAAATAATTTGAGAGAATGATGAGTGATGAGAAAAGTAATCAAATAGTTTAAAGGAATTTAAAATAACTGAAGGGTCCCTTAGAAAACATGGGAGTGGTATCTTTGGGTTAACACTGAATTAAGCCTTATCTGGTCAAAAATCATTAGCCATAACACACACACACACACACACACACACACACACATCAGTGATGGTTCAAAGTATTCCAGGCAGGAGAAATAGTTCCCAAATTCTGAGGCTGAAGTAAACTTGGCATGCTGGAAGAGGGGATAGAGTATCACCATGACTCAAACTGTGGATGAGGGGAGTGACATACGAGGAATTTAGAAAAAAATGATTGGGCACAAATACTTTTTTTCATTGCCTTTTAGTTTTCACATGGGCCAATTTTGTCAGCAAGTAGCCTGGAGCAGGAAAGGATGAAGAGCATTCTGAACTGAACCCACAATAAGAATATTTCTTATCAATGGATCAAAAGGAAAGCACTACTTGGCAGTCAATGGGGGTCTCAAATAATAATATATATGTTTGGTTTCATGAGCTTATAAAAATGGTACAGGATGGGGGATGCTCACATAAGAAAGACTATAGTACCCATGGTACCCATTTATTGATGATGGAAGCAAATGTTTTGTGGCAAGCCCTCCATTTATGAAGTTTCTTTTCTGCCCAAGACAGTGTAATACAACACTTTCCAAAGATATACAGCATGCCAAGGAACAAAGAAGCGTAAGAAAATACTCATCAACCAGAACACAGGATAGTCAGAATACTGGACTAGAGCAGGGCACAGATGTTAAGCAACATTCAGCTTCTACCTGCTAAAACAGATAATCTACAAAAATGCTACAGAGGTTTAGCTCTTTTTCCCATGAAATCTAAATGAGTGTTCCCAATAGGTAGGAACTTCTCCACGTGCTTCTCCAAGCAGTGATTCCAGCACCCTGAGCTCTTCTCACCTTTTTTCTACCATCTTTTCATCTGCGCTTATCCACATCAAGCCAGCCAGGAAGGAACCAGGTTTGTTGGTGGGAAGATTCTCCATGCCAGGCCTCTGGGCATGTCCCACATCCACCCATTACAGAGAGAGACTGGGAATGATATGACTCTTTTTCTGGAAAGAGAAGGTAGTGAATTTAGGGAGAACAAATTGCAGTCCACCACCATGTAGTTTTTGGTCATCAGATATCCTTATAAAAGATGCAGAATGGAGATTTGCTGATGATTCACTCCTCTGAAGTTCAAATTGACCAACTCAGGTATGCTAAAACTACAGCCTCAGTCTTGCATCTACTAAATCCTGCCCCATGAAGCCCAAGTGCCTCACATCTGCCAAGAATTTGAACACCCAGAAATTCTGGAAATAAAAATGCCTATATCTGACCTTCTCTGATCTAACTTGTAAATTCTTTAGGCTACTTACTGCCTGCAGAACAGTCTTCTCAGATGGCTTTCACAGGGCAATGCTTTAATAAAAGCTTTGTGGTTTCTTTCCACTCATAGATCTTGTTTTTCTGTCCATTTCTGTCTGTGGCTGCACTGGTACCGGCTATTTAGGAGCCTAAGGCCAAAAGCATTTAGAGTTTAAGTCTGTGTACTTTCTGAACATGTACTTCTTTTATTAGTAGTAAGATTCTGATATTGCCCAAGTTCCGCATGCCAGTAATATACCTATAATTTTCCTGAGCTATCATTGTCAAACCTGCCTTCTTTTTTAAACCACATCTTACGGACTCTCATTTTAACGGCTGCTAACCTTAGACTACCTGTGATATTGCTTTGGGACAGGCACTCTGTTAATCTGATTTTTGTCAAAGAGCTAGGACTTAATAGTCTTTTCTTTTTCAAGTTCTCCTTCAACATTACCTCACTCTTTGGTATTTAATTATTTTTTTCCCCTCAAGATGTTCTTGCTAAAAATCTTGGGATACCTTTCATGCCCTTCTCATTTATTTCAGTAAACTAGCCAATTATTTTTTGAACTCATTTCTCCTGCCTAATACCTTCCTAAGAAAAATGCAAAAGGAAAAGCAACCTTATTACTCTTTCCTAAACCACTTCCCTAAGATCTAAAGGACCAGTGTCTGTTTTCTCTCTGCCCTAACGTGAAGCAACGTCCCATATTCTAAGAATTAATTGGGAACATGGCTACACTCATGGAATAAATTTTCATATTAGGTGTGTAACTGTTATAGCTAAGAAAGTGAATCATAAATAAATAAATAAATAAAACCTCAGTGGCTCATTCATATACAGTTCAAATGGGAATTCTTTTCTTTTTTTTTTTTTTAAAGGTTTTATTTATTTATTCATGAGAAACAGAGCAGCAGGCAGAGGCAGAAGGAGAAATAGGCTCCCTGTGGAGCAAGGAGTCCTATGTGTGACTCGATCCCAGGATCCTAGAATCATGACCTGAGCTGAAGGCAGAAACATAATGACTCAGCCACCCAGGTGGCCCCAAATGGGATTCTTGATCCATAGTTCAGGAATCCAGGTCCTGCTGTTTTGTGTCAGTGCCATCTTAAATCCCAGGTGGATACATAACGTATTGGAAATAGAGTAAAAGAGGGGACAGATAACCCTGCTAGATCATTAGGCACGGACATAAGTATAATTTGGAAAGTCTGGTTGCTTCTGAGTCCAAAAAGTGCAGATAGGTTTTAGTGGCCATCTGCTACACATTAATTAAATGGGAATCATACACAAAGAGGTAAATAAAAATAGTTCTATATGCTCTCAAACAGTGAAGCAACATTCCAGAGCAGGCTGTTATTAGAGATGTACTGCATCTACACAGAATAGATGTACTGGAACTTAAAATACTAGTTGTAGAGATTGGGGAGTAGTCTACAACAATGACTCTTTGTTTCATGTTTGGAGAAGTCCAGAAGTCTAGAAGTTGCATGAGATGAACAGGAAGGTTATGCTCAAGCTAAATGTAAATGCAAAATGTATATTGATTTTTTTTTTTTTTTGGTTACTATCAACTAAGCCTACATTTGTCTTGTTAAAGTTCTGGGTTAGAGAGCCAGTGTTATCATTATTGAAGCAATCATTATAGTAAAACCATAAAGACTAGTTACATCTTATATATTGCTTTCAAAATTCTTTGGCCTACTTTCCCTTTAAAATTCTTGAAGGTGCTTTATTTTTATCTGGGTGAGCAGCACACATCCCAATTATATTTAATGGCATAGAGTATAAGAAAGGCAAATATAGGGCTCTGCACCTGGCAGAGGATTTTGCTCACGAAAGCCCCATGAGCTGTGAAAACATTAACATTTCCATTCAATATATTTCGAATGTAAAAATGCAGGAAGGTTCAGGTTCAGGCAGCAAAATTCGGAAGAAGCTGCAAGTGGTCAAGTGGTCAGGCTTATGTTAGAAATACAATGTGATAGTACGACATAGTGCGGTGATAGTAGGAATACAATGTGATAGTACACCATATAAGAAAGCTTTTAAGTAATGAGGAAAAAATGTTTCAGATAGCACCCAATATCGTGTTGTTCTGACATTACATAATCAAGGAAGGTTTTTATGTTAGCTGCATCAGAACTTCAGTTAGACCACAATGGTATACTAACAAGTCAAACCACTCAAACTCCATGTTTATCTGGATGTGTGTAGAGGGAAATGTGAGCGAGATGTTAGAGTTCTGGAAGGACCACTTATACGTAGAAGGTTGAGCAACTTAGCGACTCATAAGAACAAAGCTTCTTTAACATCAGCTAGGACAACCTACCCGCCACCATGAGGTAGCAGAGAGATGAAGTACAGAGACAGATGGATTAGAAGCAGCACAAGGGAAAAAGCATGGGGTACCAGATCAGACCGAAAATAAGAAGGTCAAGTATGCAAAACCCTTACTTAATGGAGCCACAATAGGGCTTGCTTCTTTTTGGTGATGCCACATTTTCTACTCACCTTCTCTGAGTCACAGAGGTCACAAAAGTTTACTTCTTTTGCTTCCTTATTAAGAAATAACTACTAGGGATGCCTGGGTGGCTCAGTTGGTTGAGCGGCTGCCTTCGGCTCAGGTCATGATCCCGGCATCCTGGGATCGAGTCCCACATCGGGCTCCTCTCTCGGCGGGGAGCCTGGTTCTCCCTCTGCCTCTGCCTGCCTCTCTGTCTGCCTGTGCTCTCTCTCTCTCTCTCTCTCTAACTAATAAATAAATAAAATCTTAAAAAAAATTAAAAAAAAGAAATAACTACTATCTCCAACTGCAGAGTATATTTTAACATTATTTTTTTGAATCAACAAATAGAAGTCAAATATTAATAAGCATATTGCATAAAAAATTGAACTAATGGGCTTCTTTAAATCAGTATATTTTAAATCTATGAAAACTGTTGAGTATTGTAAATATGACTATGCCAAGGATCATGCCTATTAATCAACACTTGTTTGTAACCTCAAGTAAGAAAGACAAAATTATAGTAGAACAGGAATATTAAAAATGATTATGTGTCTTTCTTGAAGTGGAAAGCAAGTTCTCATTAGATATTCATAGTGTTCTAGTATCTATTGACAATATTATTTGTTTTGGCAGAAAACTTGAGAAATAGACATGTTTTATTTTCTTAGCAATGGTAAAACATCCACTGAGAATGTAATAGATGGCTTTCTTTCTCCAAGTGGTTCCGTCTCAACACAGTTTAGTGTCACATGAATATAACAGTGATGTGTCTCTCTCTAAAACACAGTTAGCGTCTTCCTTATCTCTATAATCAATTCCTTTACATTTCCTAAGTTTCTCACTCTAAGATGATTAAGGGTAAACTGATATTAAGTGCTTCTTGGCAACAATTGTATCACTTTCCCTGACCTTCAAATTACATATAACACTTACCTTGGACAAAGCTATCTGGTTGCTCAATGTTGTGGACAGCAAGATTAGTCTGGCATTGTTAATATGATCAGCAGTGAAATAAAAAGTTAACTGAGCTTACATTTTTTATAACCCCGGTAGAAGTTTTAAAACCTTATTAGGAGCTTTTAGATAGTTGATGATAGAAAATCTGTGCCCCAGCATAATTGATATGGTAGGTCAAACAAAACATCCCACTGAAAAGTCTATGTTAACTGTACAATATTTTTATTGTATTTGGAATGTATGTAGCAAAAGATAAATAAATTAGAACGCCAAGGCATAGTGACAAAGATTTGAAAAGCTCAAGTCGAAATGTGTTATTTATAAAATACAGTCTGAATGATTTGAATACTTTCTATTAATGGTATTTATTCAACAATAATGATATTTTCCAGCCGAGATATAATTGGCATTGTCCCAAGTACAGATTGGTAAAATGGCCAACACCCTTTGAAAATCCTCAGAATAAGTTTGTGGTGTCTCTGAGGCAAGGTAACTTAGTTTCAGAAAATAGCAGTCAAGGAAGAAATAGCCTAATTTAACAAAACAAAACAATAAACTCATTATATGGAGATGCAGATTTAGGTTTATTGCATTTCTTATAAGATACAAACAATACTTTTTTTTAATTGAGAATGTGATATATGATTATTTGTAGTAAATATACCCTAAAGAAGGCCAATAGTATTTCTATAGAAAAATATGAGTGATTAAAATGGCAATCATCCACTCTAAATATTAAGTTGCATCTAGAGATTATGGTAATTATGGTTTCTTTTACCAAAGTTAACAATCTTATTATCTGAATTTATAAAATCTCTGTTTAGTAAATTTTAACTTCTTATATATTGAAATGACTACTTATATTTTTGGATTCATGGTTCTTTATTCTACAGAGTGATTTCTTTTTACATACTTTTAAAAATGAGACTAAAAATGAAAAAAATTAAGCACAACATATGAAAGTAATCTAGAGAAAGTTCAAAGGATAAAATTCCAGTTTTATTTTCTTCAAATAAATTTGTTTTTAAGATTATGTATGTCACAAACCTATTTCAGAAAATATGCTATTATTTTTAAACAGTAATATTTCAATGTCTTCTAACACATTTGTAGGACTTAAAATTATTAGGCATATATGGAAATATGTAAAGTAATTAGAAACACTCAAAAACTAGCATGTTCTTTAAAAATTATATTTTAAATATTTTTTAATGATTTTATTTATATATTTGATAGAACAGCAAGAAAGGGAACATAAGCAGGGACAGTGTGAAAGAGAGAAGCAGGCTTCCCACTGAGCAGGGAGCCCCATGCAGGGCTCCATCCCAGGACCCAAGAATCATGACCCGAGCTGAAGGCAGATACTTAATGACTGAGCCACCTGGGCACTCCTATGTTTTCATTCTTACATGCAGTTCTTTCCTTCAGATTTTTCTGAGAAGAAATTTCTTAATACTGCTTTTTCGCATAATTTTTGGTGACACATTTTTTCTTCTCTGTAATAGCAAACTGCTATAGGAGTGAAATTCAGCACTAATTAGTTTCACTACTACAGGCAGATAAATTTCCTCAAGGAATTCATTTCCAATAGAGGGAAATATGTTTTGTAACTGGCAGGATATTCACAGAAATAAAATATTTAATGGCCATCTACTGTAAGACATTGAATGAACTGTAACTTATTAAAGTATAAAATGTTAAGTAAATATGTATTTTACCTATAAAATATAAAAATTATAAAAGTATAAAATATATAAATAAAAATTTTGATTTCTTCTTGTAGAGTCTTGTCATGTCATTTAAAATAATGGTAGATTTTCCTCCCAATAGGCTTGTGAACATTGCCTATTAAATGCAAAAACTGTTAAAAATTAAAGACAGCTATCATATGTCAATTAAGTTTTATCAACCCAAAGGTGATTCTGTACTTTTTCCCAAAAATTTCTCTTTAATAATGTTTGGGCCTCTTTGCTAAAATGGATATTTTCTTGTACACACACAACATATCATAATTAACATATCATAATTATCCCTTATAAAATGTACTATGCAAAATTAACATTTTTTCCAGGATTTTATACATGGAGACCTTTGATTTGGGCAATAAAAATTCATTAAAAAACTTCTCATACAACACCATATTTTGGTTCTGTGAAGTTATTTTGGGATTTTTTAATTATAGTATGAATAAGATATAGTGGGAGAGGAAATATTTTCATGTGCTATCTTTTCCATGTTTTATTTAGTGTGTCCATCTCACAGATGGTTTCACACTTACACCCTTGGATATTACATACTTTCATATCTATTACCATCAGAAGTACTTTAGTATCAGTGTGAACTCTAAACAAAAATCTAAACACCATTCTTCTGAAAACATCTCTATATTACCTTTTATTTACTAATGTTGTCTAATTAGGAAAGATAAATTCATGGTAAATACAAATGAGAAATAGTACAGAAAATATGTAACACTAAAGAATTTTTAAAGAGATTTTGGATTCAGTTTTATGAAGTAGTTATAATATTATATTCATGTTACTTTATCTTACTTTGAATCAAAAATAGCTTTCCTTGGTAATAAAGTTAAAATCACTTTCAAACAGTTTATGATAACTATTTGGTAATTTTCGCCTGTGGTTGGGATTTTTTTCTTTCAAGATTTTACACAATAAACAATGCTACAATGAATATATTGGTATATTAATCTGTGTTCATATTTTTTGTTGTTGTTGTTCACATTTCTTTCAGTTTGGTAGGATTGGTTTCTCCTGAGGGTAATGTCTAAATTAATTTGTTTAAATAACTTGAAAGATTTTATATCTTGCCAAATCACTTCCCAGAAAATTATATCAATTTACTTTCATAATAGTTTGTGAGAGTTTATAATATCTTTATCAGAATTGGATATCTTTATTAAAAACACAAAATACATGCTAAGACTTATTTCTGACATAAGGATGTTACAACTAACATGAAATGACAGTATATTACACCTTATATTATATTATATTATATTATATATTTATCTATATCAAACCCATTATTTTAGATTGCATAGCCACAAATTGTGGATATGCCTACTTGTTAAAATGTATTTGTAATTTCCAATCAATACACCCTGGTCATTTTCCCGGTAATTCATGAAATTTTGATTTTCCCACTGTGCATATGCCCAGTTGAGGTCTCACAGGGTGACACTCTGTCTTGTTCTTTTTTTTTTTTTTTAATTCAACTAGCCAAGATCTAGTACATCATTAGTTTCAGATGTAGGATTCAATAATTTATCAGTTGCATATAACACCCAGTATGCATCACATTACATGCCCTCCTTCATGCCCATCACACAATTACCCGATTCCCCCACCCACTTCACCTCCCAGAACCCCCCAATTTTTTCATATAATTAACAGTCTCTCATGGTTTTATCCCTTTCTGATGACTTCCCATTCAGTTTTCCTTCCCTTCTCCTATGATTTGCTGCACTTTCTTATATTCCACATATCAATGACATACTGTCAAGTGTCACTTCTCATTTCAGCTTTCATAATGTAAACCAGAGTCTTTTTTGCAGTCTATTTAGTACCACATTTTTCACGTTTTGTGCTTTTTGTTGGGGATTTTGCTATTTAAAATGTCCCCAGCATGGTATGGTAGTGTTGTCCACTGCACTTAAACACAAGAAGGCTGCAATGTGCCTTACAGAGAAAATGCCTGTGTTAGAGCAATTTAGTTCAGGCAGGAGCTGTAGTGCTGTTGGCTAGAAGTTCAATGTTAATGAATCAGCAACATATTTTAAATTACGTGTTTTGAAAAGAAACACACGGTGTGCCTGGGTGGCTCAGTTGGTTAAGCAGCTGCCTTTGGCTCAGATCATTCATCAGGGTCTTGGGATTGTTACCTGCTCAGCAGGGAGTCTGCTTCTCCCTCTCTGTCTGTGTGCTCTTTGTCTCTCAAATAAATAAATAATTTGGAAAGAGAGAGAGAGAGAAAGAAAAAGTAGCTCACATAAAACAAGGTTATATTTTATCCAGTTCATAAAAATATTGTGACCAAAGATCATGACAGCCTAACCCTGTATTTCTTCTAGCAGCAATAGTCCAATATTTACAAATTCAGTGTTCATGGGGGACTTTATAGAACACAAAACAACTACAAATAATGAGAGTTGACTACATCTATCTATTCATATACAAACCCAGTTTTCAAAAGTAAGGACTTACTACTCAGAGACTTACAAGGAAAGAAATCTGAAAACCAAAATGGTAAGCAGATAATGAAGCTTTCCTACCACGGATTTATTAGAAACAAAGAGTGTGTGGTTTAGCAGCTGTACGGTAGCAGGTGAGACCTTGGGCTCTATGTGACACAGGTATATAAATAAGAGTCCTGGATAAAAGTAGAACTCTATTTTACACAGAAAAGAGTGGTTAGAATAATTCTATATACTAGCAAGTATAAAGGATAGAGAAATGTGTCTCTTGCAAACTTGTTTTAAAATTACATACTACTATTATTACTATAGCTGTCTTAGACTGGGTTAGTACAACAAAAATAGTTTAGACTGGGTAGATTTGATTAACATTTATTTCTTTTTGTTCTTTAGTCTGGGAAGTCTAAGATCAAGGTACTAGCATGTATGGTGTCTGATGAGAGACCTCTTCCTGCTTTGCTGTGCCCCCATAGGACTACAAAAGCAAGGGCTCTCTTTGTGCTCTCTTTCATAAGGGAATTAATTCCATTTCATGAGGTTTCATGACCTAATCACCTCACTTCCAAATACTACCACATGCGAGATCAAATGTTAGTATAAATTTTAGGAGAGAACAACCTTTAATCGATAGCAGGCTTATAACAATGCATTAATTTGGAAACACCATAAATTAGGGTTGAATTTCAAATTTTCTTTGCCTTTACTGACGGTGTAACTCAAGGCTAGACATTTATGTTGATATGTCCCCAATAAGGTAACTCTCCTGGAGCATCTGATGGTGTCAAGACAAAACCACTTTAGTGAGAGACACCTACAATAAAGGTTTCAAATCAGTTCCAAAAGCAAAGCCACACAAACATAAACTTTAATTTTCAACATATTAAAAAGAACTTATAACAACAATTCACTATGAATAATAATAAACGTAATTAGTGGAAGTATATTCAGGATGACTTTTATAACAAATTATTTATTTATAGATTTATAAATAAATATTAAAGGAGAAATTTATTTTTTAAATTTTTTTTAAAGATTTTATTTATTTATTTGGCACACAGAGATCACAAGTAGGCAGAGAGGCAGGCGGAGAGAGAGGAGGAAGCAGGCTCCCCGCCGAGAAGAGAGCCCGATTCGGGGCTTGATCCCAGGACCGTGAGATCATGACCTGAGCCAAAGGCAGAGGCTTTAACCCACTGAGCCACCCAGGTGCCCCTTAAAGGAGAAATTTAAAATATGAACGGGGACAACCACAGTTTAAAAATAAAAAGTAAACTCCAAAAAAAAAAAGTATGGGATGAAAGTTGAAAATGCAGTGATCAGAATAACATTCAATAGATGAGTTCAATAGAAATTATGTAAAATGAAATAATTATTATGGAACTGTAAAATAGATTTGAAGAAATTCTCTGGAGAAAAAGAAATGGAAAATATAAAACAGAAGTTGAGAAACATGGAAGTTAGAAACATATGTTCTACTATGTATCTGCAAGAATTCTAAAATAGGAAAGAAAACATATATAAAGATGCTTAAAAGGCAATATTTCAAATGAAAATTATTTTGAATATTTCAGAATTTGTGAAAGGCATGGATTCTCAGATGTGTAAGCAGAGCAAGTCCAAACATGATTAAAACAAAACAATTACAAACCTCTTCATACTCAAACTACATCCCTATACTCATTAATAATATATGGTAGAACACTAAAGAAAAAGAAAGATTCTTAAAAACCACCAGAAATAAAAGCCATTACAATAAAGAGACAATAAATATACTGAAAGATAGAGCCTCAGGAGTATGAATACAAGCCATAAGATTATGAAATAAAAAATAGATAAGGGTATAGCAAGTTTTATATTATAATAATGTAAATAAAGGGCACACATACATCAAACAAAAATTGATGGAGTCTAATTAGTACCAAACACAATAGAAATTACTGCACAAGAACAATTTATCAAGAGCTCATAGTTATTCAAAATAAATTTTGAATCTAATTATCGGATCTGAAAAGATATTTTTAAAATATGAATGTCAAACATTAGCATCAGAAAAATTGACAAAATCACTACATCTTTGCAATATTTCAACACACTTGCCCAGTCAGCTATGTATTAAGCAAACAGTATCAGTAAGAATACAGATTAGGCAGGAAATCAAAATTAACAACTTAATCTAATGTATAAAGATAAAGCTTTGTACTCAAGCAATTAAGCTTCTAAAATTATAGTGAGTAGTTTACATAACCTGCAAGCAGGCTATAAGACAACTACCACATGATCTCCCTGATATGAGGAAGTGGAGATGCAACGGGGGTGGGAGTTAAGGTGGTAGGAAAAGTAAAAATGAAAGAAGATGGGATCGGGAGGGAGAAAAACCAAAAGAGACTCTTAATGTCATAAAACAAACTGAGGGGGGTGGGGGGAAGAGGGGTTGGGTGAGGGTGGTGGGGTTACATCATATGTTTAAATAAAGCTTAAATAAAGTAAAAAAAAAAAAAAAGAAAAAGAAAAAAAATTGGAGACAAGAGTTCAACCTACCTGTGGTTATGATCCCTATATACAGTAGGTACTGAGCCCAAAATTCCAGTTGTGGCCCCTAAAAGTTGGAAGTTCCCCTACAAAGCTGTAGCAGGTAGAACAAGAAATTAATTGCGAGTAGCATCTACTTCATGTTTCTTTCTTCCCAAATAAAATATTACCTGAGTGACTTAGTTGGCAGAGCCTAACTACATTCCTGTGCCTTAGCTAAAATTCCTTTTCAGAGGCAGGCTTCTACCAGAAGGCAATTCTTTCTGGATGTTCAGTGTTTCTACAGGGTCCTAGCATCCTGAGCAACAAAACTGGCATGCCATAATTGTAGAAAATCTCTCTCTTCCCACCCCACCCCCAGAACCATTTGCTCTTCAAATGTTATAGCTATTAAAGCTGGAGCCATGTTCTCTTTTATGGTAAGGCCATTTGATTCCATTCAAAAGGTATGAAACTTTCTCACCTCTCCTGGTGCCAAATGCTCACATTCTAGAATATAGACAACTTAACTCTTTCCCAAGAATAGATGTGTTTACTTCACAGAAAGAAAGTTAACCTCTCTCTGTCTTTCTCCAGAGGGAAAGAGGGACAGATGTTTCAACTCCGTGTAAACTCCAAGATTCATAGTTTCAGAGTTGCTCTTCTTATGGTATTACCGTGTTGTGTATTCATGTATTACCATTTAGGTCTTATGATTTCGCTCTGTGCAGCACTGGGTGTGATAAAATGGCATTGTCATGCTACTGTATAGCAATATGCTATTATTGCTATGACTTATGAAGGCCTGATCTGATGCTGAATACACACACACACACACACACACACCACACACACACACACACACACACACACATACCTTCCAAGATGGGTAACATCTTGCACATTTTTCAGTTTCTGGCTGAAGAATTTCAGCTTCATAATGAGTGCATTTCTCAGATTATGGGAAGTTATTTAAATTTTGGCTTTTAGTAAAAATAGGTTTTATTGCTAGAAAGTATACTAGATTAAAAATCATTAGATTCAGTAATTTTGTGATAAAATTCAACAACCATTTATAATAAAATCTCTTATTAAAGTAAGAATAAAGGATGACTTCTCAAATAGGTAAAATATATACACCAAATCCTAGAACAATCTAATTCTTAATGTTGAAACACTAGAAGAATTCCCTTTAAAATAGGAACAAAATGCTTACCTTCAGTGATATGCTGTTGTCATTATTCAAAATAAATAAAGGTGTGAAGGTTAGAAAAGAGGAAGCAAAAATGTCATTATTCATAAATAATTAGATTATCTACTTATTCCTTACTTATAATTCAATATAAACTACACATAAACTAAACATAAAATGGTAAAACCAATAAAAAGTAGATATATGACACAGGTCATTTTGCAAAGTATGTGAGAAAATTATAGACTGTGCAGAGACAACTAGTTACTCATTTAGGAAAAGATTAAAAAAATGTGCATGCGCTGTGCACAAAAAAGCAATTTCAGTTAGTGTAAAGCTTCCGTTTGTTGACTTGCCATTCCAATTGGAACACTTTTGAGAATGATAAAGTGTGATCACTAGACAGGGCTCTAAAACAAAAGGTGTAAGCCCTGTCTCACTTGGACAAATGGGGCCATAAATGCTCATTTAATCTTGACTGTGAAAACTGTGACAAGCTTATGAATCTAAAAGTAAAACTTGAAGTCTGTGTGTTTATTTCTTCACTGAATCCCTTTGATCTAGATATTATTATAGACATACTGAGAGATATAGCAGGTTTGGGTCTAGACAATCACAATCAAGCAAGTATCAAGATAATGGGAGTAAATGAATTTCTTTGTTTCCCAGTATATATAAAGTTATATTTACTTGGTACTACAGTCTATTAAGTATACAATAGCCTTATGTCTAAAACATGTACATACCTTGATTTAAAAACAATATTTTATTGCTAACAACTGCTAACCAACTTGTGAGCTTTCAGCAAGTCTTAATCTTTTTACTGGTGGGGGTTCTTGCCTCTATGATGATGACTGTCGACAGCTCAGCATGGTGCTAAAGCTGGGGTCACTGTGGCAACTTCTTAAAATAAGAAAGTGAGGTCTGCCATATCCATTGACTCTTCCTTCACAAACTATTTCTCTGTAGCATGCAGTATTGTTTGATAGCAGTTTACCCACAGAACTTCTTTCAAAATTGGAGTCAATCCTCTCAAACCCTGCCACTGCTTTATCAGATCAGTTCATGTAATAATTCTAAATCCTTTGTTGTCATTTCACAATCTTCATAGCAACTTCACGGGGAGTAGATTACCTCTCAAGAAACCGGTTTCTTTGCTCATCCATAAAAAGCAACTCTTCACCTGTTAAAGTTTTATCATAAGTTGCAGCAATTCAAATAGAATAATAATGAAGAAGGTTGAAATATTGTGAGAATTACCAAAATGTGGAACAGACGCAAAGAGAATATTGTTTGGGAGATGGTATCAATAGACTTGTACAATATAGAGTTGCCACACATCTTCAATTTGCAAAAAACACAATATCTGTGAAACACAATAAAGTGAAGCATAATAAAATGGGGTATAGTTGTATATTATCTTTATTTAGTCAAATACCAAGGATTTGTTTTTATCTGAGCTATAAAAGGAAGAAATAACACATAGATCCATAAACATTTTAGAGAAGAATAAAATTGATAGCCCTAAGATTACTTTGGCCTTGATCTTCCTTACAAATTATGAGGTAAATGTTTGCACAAAGTATAAAAATGACTACTTCAACAGAATGGAAAAGATAAAGAATAGTCCTATAAAAGAGGTAAACATGAGTAAACTAAGAATAGGAAACAAAATTTTGAGTAAAATAAAAAACTGAGTCAGGCTCATTTACATATCTTTAAGGCAATGTCAATAATAATCAGTTGAAATAGTTTTTACACATGCCTGAAAAAAGAATGCTGTAACTATTTTTAGCTCATTTTTGAAATATATTGGTTAAGGTTGAAGATAGCTGAAAAGGACATATTGCTTAGCTTCTATTATGTTTTTATATCTAATCAGAAAACTACTTGAAAATTAGAAGTAAATCTACCATTGTTAAATAAAATGCTCATTCTCTAGATACTTCAATTTCTAGATAGATTTCTAAATAAAATATCAATTCCTAAAACTTATATGTTTGGATATGTGTATGCGGACAAATTCTTTATTTTTGATATAACAAATTATTATTCTGATATTAATTAATTATTTAGGCTAGACTGGTTCTTTCTAATCAAGTAAATAAATATTTAGCAAGAGACTAGTCTCTCTAGGTACTTTGTGTCCACAAAGTACATCAGGCTGACATAAGGCTGTAAACTAGATCGACAAAAACCCTCACCTTGGATAGAAAATATCTAGTTAGGAAAACAGATTGTCTTTTTTTGTGACTAATAGGATAAAGTTACTGGAAGAATTTCAATCTAAAATAAAACCAGAAGATATAAAATGGAGAATTTCATGCATTTGCCCTCAGGAAGACAAAATTTAAGGTTTAAGAGATTGATTTTCCATAAATGCCAGACTTACAGAAAACTGATACTGCTGGAATTTTCTTTTTAAAGATTTATTTATTTATTTATTTATTTATTTATTTATTTATTTAAGAGAGAGAAAGAGTAAAGGAGGAAGAGGGAGAGAGAATTTGAAGCAAACTCTGCACTGAACACAGAGCCCCACATAAGGCTTGATCTCACAGCTAGGAAACCGTGACCTTAGCCAAAACCAAGAGTCCAAAGCTGAACTGACTAACTACGCAGGCACTCCTCGAGTTTTCTTGAATGATGGAAGATGATCAGACTTTGTTTCATTTCAACCTTGGGAAGCTTTCAGAGTTACAAACAAATGGTCAAGATGACCCAAGGTGGATTTATCCCACAAAGTGCATTTTATCCACAAAGTGAATTGAGTTTTTTTGTGTGACTAGATTGTGTCTGCTCAGATTTTCAAGGTTGGTCTCTATCTGTTTTTTATCTTAACTGACTCCTTCTAAACTCTCTTTTCTTCACATTCTCTGCCCATAAATATATCCTACCCCAAATCCTCACTGGACTCGCCAGTAGCTTATCCCAAATTGCAATTCTCCTGATTTTCCCAAGTAAACTCATTATTTCAAGTTTATCTCAAATGTACACCCTCACTTAGGTCAACTAGTCCAAATTATTTACATATAAAACTAAACTTGTTTTATGGTGAGTGCATAAGGTACCTAAAAAAGCTGCTGTTAAGTAAGCTCTACTTCAGTTCTTTGGAGAGAATAAAATGATTAAGTAGTTTACTTATTATTTTAATACACCATAAAATCATAAGTATGATGTTTCTGCTATTTATACATATATTAACTGATAATGTTATAATAAACTAAGGAAGGTATCTTCTTAAAAGCATGTGATCCAGATGGAGGCAGAATACCAAGAGACTTCTTGGGACCAATTAAAACCACTGGTAAATACTGTGCATATTTTATGCTAGCTATTAGAGAATGTAAATGGAGAACTGATTATCATTTCAACTGAGAACATTACATAATGGCTCCATTGACTGTACTTACTTTCAGGATGTTCATGTTCAATTTAAGACATGCATTATCCTCACATAAAGTTCTTTGTGGATTCAATCTTGGCATTGTAATGGACTTTCTCTTACAAATGATTAAATTGCTCATATTTTTCAGTGAACATTGAAGGTCACTAGAGTGCATTTGAGAAATATTCTAATTCAAATAGACCAGTGACTCACTTTTAAAAAGGAACAATTCATTCATTTATGGTTATCAACCTGGATCCAATGCACTGATATTTTAAAGCAGACCAATCTTAATTATTAAAGAGTATATTTCATATTAATCAACAATTCCTCAACATACCTTTAGAAACTAGTTATAATTAAGCCCAATTCTGTTTAAGATCATGGGTACATCTCCCTTGTCTTATAGTGTAGAATAACTGACTTAGTTATATATTTAATTCAGAATAAATCAAACATATGAGAAAATAACCTGAAAAAAAATTTTTTTTTCAAATTTGTTTTGACCTTATAAAGAATGTTGTCACTGTTGGGATTAGAAATTAAACTGAAGAAGCAGATATTATGAAAATATAAATTGTAACTGTTGACATTTTAAAATCTATATGAAACACAATCACTTTTATCAATCTATTTTAATTATATGTATGCCACCTTCTGCATTCTCTTTCCTTGTTATTATACTGAAAGTTCTGAAAATTTTGTGTAAAGGGCACAGAAAATGCACATGACTCTGAGGATAAAGATAAAGGTTGACAGCAGAATAACTTTCTTGAGCTCTGTGGTGTCTATTGCAACTCTGCAGAGACTGTAATTCAAGATCAGAAATGTTCATTTTTTAATCTTTTTTTTAAGACTGATTATTTATTTTAGAGATAGAGAGAGAGAAAATGCATGCAGGGATGGGGAGGGGCAGAGGGAGAGAATCTTAAGCACTCCCCATTGAGTTTGGAGCCAGACACAGGGCTCCATCTCACAAATCTAAGATCCTGACCTCAGCCAAAACCAAGAGTCTGATGTTTAACCCACTGAGCCACACGGGTTCCCACAGAAATGTTCATTCTTAATATGGGACTTCATGAAAATCCTTCTCAAGTATAAGAAAAATCTACAGATATAAAATGTGTACTGAAAAGACTGCTTTGATAACCCTGGCATAAATAAATGAGATTTAAATGTGAGGGACCAAATTTTTTAAATTCATATTTAATTTTATGTTAGACTTCATGGAAATGTATATTTCTATTAGTATTGTTATGATTTCTTTAGTATTATGAGGAATATTTTCCCTTTCAAAGAAGGGCAGGATGATTCCAAAATTTTGAGGCAACTATCCTGGCCCCTGTTCATAGGTGCTTTCCAGGGAGTGGGTCAATAAAAATAAAATACTCTCCAGTTGGAGTGTGTCAAAAAGTTGCCAAGAGCTGTATTTAGGATATGGAAATATGATAAAATAAGAGTAAATAGAGGAATTGAATGGTAGAAAGCCTAGGAAAAATAGCATCATAGCATTTGTTAGTGAACTTAAGACAAAACACCAGAACATATTAGATATATCTGATCATTCCAATGCTGAAGGCATATGTATAAGCAACAACAACAGCACAAAACCTAAAATAAGCAGCAGGTACTCTCATCTGGTTTTTGGAATTACTCTTTTTGTTTTAGCTTCCCCCTCTTCTTCCTCCTCTCTTTAGCTTCCCCCTCTTCTTCCCCCTCTTCTTCCTCCTCTTCCTCCTCTGTTAGTCTCACATATAATTGGTGCTGTTACTCGTTCCTTGAAATTAAGTTCAACCCATACATTTATAGTTTTCAATTTGGAGTTAAAATTAAAAGTCGAAAATAGGTGTTGGAATATTATCCTGTATGTTTGTTGCATTTCCAAATGTCTAAAATAGTACCCGGTTCATAGCCACTGGTCAATAAATATTTTCTGAGTGAATGAACTGTTCTGCCTTCTTCTACACTTGTCCTTCTAAAATCTGCCCAACGAGTAACAAAATTGTTTCTGAAACATATCTTGAATCAGAACATACAATATTTTCTCCATAAATATTTGTTGAAATAAGTACTGAAAAATAACTATGTCACTCTTTCATTGAAATATCATAAATAACCTCTCATTGCTTCATGGCATGCAAGCCCATGAATGCCCTCGAAGGTCTTGTCCTAGTCCATGTGCCCAGTCTCATCACTTTGCTCATTTCATCATCATTGCTTGCATGATGAAGCCCACATAATCTTCCACTTGTCTCAGATCATGTTTGTGTTCTTTCCTAAGGGCTTGCAAATTTCACAACTCTCAATGTTCCCATCCCCCACTCAATGGTCTTCACTCATACACTAATTCAGCTATTTCCTTGGTGTCATTTAAGCTTTTCTCGTCATCTCTAATTCAGAGAAGATATTACTGGCCATCTGAAGACTGACCTCTTCATAGACACTATTTCTCATGAATTCATATTATTTAATTATTTGTTTATCTGTCTTCTCCATAGATGTTAACTTCACATGTGTAGGTAACTTATCACTGAGACCCCGGCCTGGCCTGTAGGTGCTTAAGAACATTTTGCTGATTTGCATAATTAATCAATCTTCATTGTTGTTTAAAGGAATACATAGGTCTTCTCAAATCTAATCCTTTACCTTGCCACCTGAATATCTCACACACCTGCCTTCTCAAGGAAGGCTACTTTCTAGTAGCTATTCTTTCTCTTATATCTTATTGCCATCTTACATCATTGTCTTCATTATATAGACCTGCTCCAGAACTGCACTGTCCAACAAGGCAGACACTAGCCACTCAAAGTTATTTTACATAAATAAAATAAAAAAATGCAGTTCCTCAGTCACACTAATGACATTATGGATATTTAGAAGCCACATGAAACTAGGGCCTGCTGTACTGAACAGCCCAGTTCTAAGGCATGCTGTAGCCTGTAATATATTGCCATCATTGCAGAAAGTTCTTTTGAACTTTCAGGTTGAGAATCTCTCCTGATTCTACAGTGTTTTATAGCTGACTCCCCAACTTTCCAACATTTTTTACAGAAAGGTTTCTCCAAAAACTTGCCTACCTTTCTTTTACAATACCTTAGTTATCTCCCATTTGATCTTTTAATTACTATAAAAATGAAAGACTTAAAAAGATTTAAAAATAACTAAAAATTCTAAAGGACACTCATGTACCTACCTTTCAGATTTGGCATTTATATGTGCGTTGTTGCATCAGATATGATTTGTATCAGAAAATATAAGGTTATAGGGACGCCTGGGTGGCTCAGTTGGTTAAGCGGCTGCCTTCGGCTCAGGTCATGATCCCAGCATCCTGGGATCGAGTCCCACATCGGGCTCCTTGCTCGGCAGGGAGCCTGCTTCACCCTCTGCCTCTGCTTTTGCTTGCTCTCTCTCCCTCTTTCTTTGTCAAATAAATAAATAAAATCTTAAAAAAAAAAGAAAATATAAGGTTATATTTTATCCATTTCTTTGGAGGAAAATCACTATACTTAAATTAGTGTATGTATTGTTCAGATTCATCAGATATGCCTTTATAATAAACACTATACAAAAGTTATTTTAAAATGCATAATTTTTCTATTTCCTGTTCTTTTTCTTTGCTGCCATTTTACTTTTTGCTGCTTTCTATTGAAATAATCAAGATTTTTGTTCATTTATTTTGTTGGGAAATATGAGGCCTGGTGGAGGGCATTGCCCCAGTAGGTTAAGGTTTGAACTAATGCAAACCTAACCCTGCAGAGAGTGGGATCGACCTACAGATAAGCTTGGTCTGTTTGTCTCTTCCCTTTTCCTCTGATCCCTGTATCCCTCTCAAAGAGCCCCTTGCTAATCTGCTGCTAACATCTCTCAGGTTTATGGGCAGGAACAACTCCAAGGAGATAAACTGTTGTGTGCCTAGGACTATGGGGAACTTTAGATGTGTACCGCAATAGACGGTTTCCTCCCTAAGTTGATGTTTGTCCAAGGCTTTCACAAACCAAACCATTAAAATAATCCCTGCCTCCTACAAAGGTAACGCCTTCTCATTCCTGCTTTTCTCCTATAAACTTAGTTTCTTCAGATAGCTCCTCGTTTTCCATTAACCTATCTCGTTTTCCTACAATTCTTTACTATCTAGTTTATCCCTAAAGCTCCTTGTTTTCCATTAACCTGTACCTTGCTTTCCTACAGTACTTTATTATCTAGTTCATCCCTATAGCTTCTCATTTTCCATTAACCTATATCTTGTTTTACTGCAGACCCCAAAGTAAGCTACCAAAAAGCAAATATTTGTGCTATCTCTCATGGCTTTCTGAGGGACATGGTTACTCAAGAAGCAAGATCCTGTCCTCCATCCCTGGCACCAGTCAGTACCATTATGTCTTAACTAAAATAACGTGTGATGAACAAAGAGAAATTATCTGATGAGTGCTTGTAACATCCTACCCCAATTAAACTGCCTATATAAGAAGCTCGATAATCAAAATAAAGATGGAGATGTCTGACTACTGACCAGAACTCACTGTGTGGCTCTCCCATTCATCTCACCGACTCCACCCCTCCTTCGGGGACACCTGGACCTGCTGAGGTTGGACCCTGGCTGTATTTTTCTTTCTTCACTAATTTGAATGATAAACATTTATTTCTAATCTATGCATACAGATGCATCTATGCATATTAATGCATTTTATGTTTATAAAGCTACTCCTCCATAAGAAAAATAAGAGAATATGATAATTCTTAAACTGTGTTGTTACCCCTCTCACACATTTGACCTTAGTTTTTAGATATATTGATTCAAGGTCATTGTCAACATGCTTGCAAACTAGGAATTGTTTGCTTTCTAAGGATATCCTTAGTTCGATTTTTCCACATGGTTACCAGGTTCTTTGCTCATTGCTGCTCCCTATCTCCCATTTCTTCCTTTAAGATAGTCCCGTTGCCTGCAGTTGATCTCAAGGCAGTTCTTTTGCCAAGCATACTTAGTGGCAAATTCTTGATTGTAATTGGTCTGAACTATTTTTGAGCCTATTGTTGTTAAGATTGTTCTCTTTGAATTTACTAACATGGCTTTAACCTTCCTCTATGCTTGCCAGGCTTTCAAGAAGTTTCTTCCAGATTTTAGACTCTTAACCTCTTTTATTCCTTAGAGTACTTATTTACAAAAACTTGGAACTATAAATTGTTCTCTCTTTCTTTGAGATATGAATCCTCCCCTAGCCTCTTGCCAGTTTTTTTTCTTTAAAATGTTTTATTGAGATAAAATTGACATATAATGGTGTAAAAGTTTAAGACATAAAATGTGTTGACTTGATTGCAATAATGATTATTACTGTAGCATTACCTAATACCTCTATCATGCCACATAATTATCACTACTTTCTTGTGGTGAGGACATTTAAGATCTAGTCTCTTGGCATCTGAAATCTAAATATAGTGTTGTTGACTATAATCACTATGCTGTTCATTAGATCTCCAGAATTTAGTCATCTCCTAGTAACCTCTTGCTAATTTGACAACTGAGGAATGTCTTTCTCTAGGACCTGGGAACCAGCCTTTTCAAACTTAATCATCCAAAAGATAATGTCTCTATCTTTCAATCCCTCTGAGGGGCTAGGAGTCTAACTTTAATAAACTATAATTAGTAAACACAGATAGCTTAATCACATTAACCAACTTCACCTCTAAATTCTCCACTACCTCGCTTCCATGCCTAAAAACACTTCTGCCTTTTGTTTCAACAGAGTTGAGTTTAATCTCTCTCACATATTGCAGTTGTTTGAATCTCTACTGCAACAGCCTTGAATAGAGTCACCTTTGCCAATTCAACTTATCCAATGCAATATTTCCTTGACAGAATTTGTTGCACTACAGTTTCACATGCTTATATTTAATTTTATAAAGAATGTTTTTCCAATATGAGAAGTTATGTTTTTATTAATTCTGGAAAACTATCAGCAATATTTCTCTCGCCCTTGCCCCACTCTTTCCATTTTTTCTTCCTTTCCTTCCCATTAACACACATTGTCCTTCCCAGCCCAACATTTAGATAGCTTTACTTATCTTTCAAACACAGTTATGATTTAACATGTTATTATTCAATATCCTTATCAGACCTCAAAATAAATTATTTTCTCAAAATAAATTTAATTTGAAATGAATTCACACCTCAATTGTGCATTCTATTGGCTTTCCTTTTATTTCATTTATTCATTCATCCATTCATTTATTCATTTCTTGTTTGTGTTTCTGTGTGTTACATATTTTTTCATATCCAAGCTACATGATATGAATAAATTCTTACTTAAAAGGTTGTACAGTAAAGTCACCATTTCTTGATCTTCATGGAATTTAATAGCACTTTTCTTTTTTTTCAACCACCTATCAAGATAAGAAAGTCTGGCTTCAGTTGATAATACAGGTGAAGGCTCTTTGTCTCTTTGCATCCTTTTTCGGTCTCCTTTTCCCACTGCTTGCTTTAGGAAGTATAGTCTGACACAGAAAGTATTTTATCTTTCGGTAAACCTCACCAATGTGTACTTCTCTTCTGTGTCTGGAACACAGAGAAATTTATGTTGTTTTAGAGCTGAGGAGGAACAGAACATGCTACCCCAGAATGTGTCACTTGGGCAGGTGGATTGTTTTGAGCTGAGGACAATCAGGGCTCAGTGAACTTGGAAAGAACTTCTTACCTCTTCTTACCCGCTTAAAATAATTGAGATAGAAGGCCTATGTAAGAAAGAGAACTATTGGGGCACCTGGGTGGCTCAGCGGGTTAAGCCTCTGCCTTCAGTTTAGGTAATGATCTCTGTCTGGGTCCTGGGATCAAGCCCCACATCAAGGTCCTTGCTCAGCAGGGAACCTGCTTCCCCCTCTCCCTCTGTCTGCCTCTCTACTTACTTGTAATCTCTATCTCTCTGTCAAATAAATAAATAAAATCTTTTAAAAAAAGAAAAAGAGAGAACTACTACTACTGGAGATAATTTTGTATATACCAAAGACTCATCTGCATGGCATGGCATTTGTTTACCAAACATTTGCTCTTCTCAATTTCCTGTGAACTGCCTTCCTCCTCTTTAAAGCCCCAGGGCCCTACTCCCTTTTCCTTAGCCTAAGATGATATAAGAACCACCCTCACCTGACTGCCAGGGAGATTCGTAATTTTATGGGGATCTTGTATGTACAAAAATATGTTTTTTCTCCAGGTAACGTGTTATAGGTCAACTTAATTATTGACTAATTAAAGAACTTAGAAAGGAAGAATGGAGAGTTTTCCATCCCTACGGGGCTCATAAACATGTATTTATTTGTTTTCTCTCTTCCTATTTATCCAACAGTGTTGTTTGTTTGGAAGGAAGAATGCATCAAAATGTGAATTCTCTGTACCATGGTAACAGGAACCCATGAACAGAGTTTACAATTTATACTTCTTTGTTGGCTGAAGATTTACAGATCATGCTTTCAATGAATCTGAACTCTAAATTGACTGCCAACTGCCTTCTTGGTAACTCATCTGAATGTTTAATGGACATCTTCAAGTTACAAATATCCATATCAGAACTCCTCCCAGTTTTTTTTCTATTTCACTAAAGAAAATGATGTAACATTCCTCCAAATCCACATGCCAAACAGTAATCCCAGATTTTCTTTTTCTATATCAACTATATCAAATCGAATACCTATTCCTGATCTGTCCACCCTTTTCCATCTCATCTGCTACTTTTTGAAACTGAGCAACCACTATTCACTTCTTCTTTATCCTGTCTCCTTATTTATGTCCCTCATAGCACATACCTCTCTCTAAAACTATCTTGTCTTGCATTTATTTATGCATTATCACTTATCTATTATAAGTTAAGTTCCTTAAATTTGAGTCAATCTTATACATTGTTTACTTCCTGTGTGCAGATGTGTGCTTGGCATATTGTATAAACTCAACAAGTCTTGGGTAAATAAATGAAAAAAAAAACATCCACAAGAATCAGAGACCTCAATTACACTTTGAACTCTGGTTTCCTAGTGCCACAGCCTACTTTTGTTTCTCTCTAATATATAGTATGAAAAAGACTTAACTGTTATACTTTCAAATTTTATAAATGCTTGATTTTGTATATGAAGGGAAATCAATTAAAAAAAAATTTCCATTGCTATAAAAGAATTTAATTTCTTAATAATATTGTTTATTCCCTGCAATATATTATAATATTTAACTGTGTAGGTTTGCACCAGATGCCACCTTCAAACAATATGAATTTCAAAATCAGTTGATCTCAAGCTTTGATACAAGTATTTATGGAGCTAACTAAAATTTTATGTGACCTGACTACTTCTCCAGGTCTTTTGAATTAAACTCTCAATAGGTTTTGATCTACTGAATACTTCTGTTTCTTCACCTGTAAAATGGGAAAATACTTATCAGCTGGAATTCATCAGAGTATTAAATAAGATGGTATATACAAAACCTCTGTCCAGCATGCTGTGCATATATGTGCTTGAAACTCTACTATAATCACAAATTTCTTTAGAAGTTTTCAGTTTACTATATATTACTCATTTGATGCCTAATATCTGGGAACTGATGCAAGCAAAAGCAATAAATATTGAACCATGAATTCAAAGTTAGCTATTAATCAGAATTTTTTTTTAAACTATTTAGGTTACACATGGGTCCCATTTGGGTAATAGATTGTATTTCACTTTTGGACTTGATGGATATAAATCCTGAAAGGTGATTGTGAGTTGTTTATGAAGTACAATGTAACTCAGAAAATGATTTACAGCATTTTTTAGGTTTATTGATATTTAAATGTGGATGCAAAATGTGTCTTTACTTCATAAATTTTTAAATAGCAGTCACACTGGAAAATGCTGATAAAAATTTACAACTTAAATTCCATCCATCATCTAATTTTCATTCTCCAAATCTTTGATGACAAATGTGCATGTGTGTGTGTGTGTGTGTGTGTGTGTGTGTTATTGTCTCTTGTTTTCCCACTGAATGAGCAATGAGCAACTATACACAATGGCCAGAACTTAGCTTATAAATGTTATTTTTTACATGAAAGAAACAAAGGTTATTTGGAGAAGTGGCTGATTTCTACTCTGGGGCGTGAACTTCTTGTGCCAAAAAAGAGAGAAAAATATTTATCTACCAATATGGTCACATCATATGACATACAAATCAGCTTAAAGAAAGAAATTTTAACTTTAACAAATTTTTCATTATTCTTAACATTGTAATTCTGGAAAAGCCCCATTTCATCTGTAATCTAATATTTCTATTTTTAAAAAAAACTTTCACAAAATTATTTGTTAAAAACCTTAATAATAACTCAATATTATTTGTGTTTATAATTAATGCATAAAAATGATTTTATCATTCAATAAATCTTAATTTTTTTATTGTCCTATATCTCAATAACATAAAAAAGAATTTGGAAAAAAAAAAGAAATTGGAATTAACTTCTAAAATGTACCAAATATTTCAAATAAATATTATAAACTTTATTTTATTTTGTAACACATATTATACTGCTATTTTCCTCTCATCTATAGTTTGGTTTAAAAAAAGTTAATTTCTAAAGAAAATATATATTTGCTCCATAAAATTACTGATGTCAAATATATATCTCAATATACATTCTTTATGATGACTTTCACCTTTTCTCTATCTTCCAAATGCCTCATATAATGAAAAATTAAGGTCTTTCTTATATATTATTACATATGTAATGCTAATATGTTTCTTTTTTTTTAAGATAATGCTCAATGTTAAAATCTTTTAGTGTCTTTAATTATTAATAAATTCATGTTATTTCCAGGAAATTTTGTTAGCTTTAAAGACAAACCTGTGTAATGCTTTATTCAAAAATTTTTATTAGCCTGAGTGTAAATGCAATCTTCATGTTCTGGTCAGCTAAATTCTAAATGTCAGAGATTTCTTTAAATGCAAGATGATTGCTCACATCTGAGACTATTCTACACTGTTATTTAGCACAAATTTTGGATTAACAGTAGAAACTAGAGATCACCTCAGAGGTCTCTAATTATGGTTGTTGCACTTTTAAACCTTTAAAATATTGAGCATTCATAATATTCTATTAGGTAATTTCCAAAAGTCTTGGTACATGTAACAAAATTTATTTTGCTAATATTGATAGTCTTGAGAGTTGGATTGGAAAAAAAAAAAGAAAAAGGAAAAATAAAGAGCTGCCATGAGTTAAGGGATGTTTGAATATTATAAGTAAAACCAAGTCTCTTTTTGCCTTCTCCTGAGAACATTAGTAAATAAATTTGTTTCCTCTTGGGTATTTAATACAAGAGAAGAGCAACAAGGCCCTTATGCTCAGTTAAATGACAGGTTAAATGTGAAATATTGTGTAAGAAGATAGAAAAAATTATAGGACATTCAAACTAGGAGGAAATAAAAATCATATAAAACAGATTATGAAGAATCATTTTATCAGGCAACTAGATTATACTTTTTACTTAATTGTACTCTGCAATTTTTTTAGACATTTCATGGTATTTTCATTTACACATGAAAGAAAAATACTTTATATTATTTAAAACACGTTCAAGAGATGAAAAATGTCATGCTTTCATGAACAATTCTTTGCACTTATATTTAACTTCGTTGATAAATTCTTGGGGTTAGAGTTGGCCAAGTTATAAACTAAAGTATGTATTTTTAAAGAATCGCTATTTTATTTTTTGATGGATGTAGGAAAGCAGTGGATAAACATTGATGTCTTTAGGGTTGAATTGCTATCTTACATATTTTATATGTAAATTATGAAATAGTATATAATATCTTAAAATGAAAATTTTGCAAGTAGCTAAGCAGAGATTCTTTTTAATGAAATAGTGTTCTCTTTTACCATATGTTCTAAAATATTAATGACCTGAACCAGAATCTTCATTAAAAGAGAAGTTGTGATTTGTATTCTCTCCAGTCTCCAATAAGAGGAGATAAATAATTTCACTAATTCTTTTTAACAGAGACATACAGATTTACTTCATTCCCCTGATACACTTGCTTACTTTCTAAGTGTGCTCTTTTATTAACATCTGAATCATTAAGTAGGTTCAAAGTGCAGGATTTAATTAATGTACAGTCTTTAAAATGACGAACCGTTGAACATCAGTGGTTACATAAACGACCATGTGGAACTTCTAAAGAGGTAAATGTCTTCATTATGGAAAGGCATTCCTTTTTTTTATTTTTCTTTTTCAGAAAATTATAACTCTTTTGATAAGGTTAGAGGGTAAAAAACAAAATTAGTAAGAGCAATGATAGGAAGTGAGGCTAGAAAAAATTCAATGCTTTTTCAGGAAGACCTTCTATGCTATGTTAGAAAGGTCTGAATTTATTCCAGAAGTAATGAAGACACAGAGAAAGGTTGAAAATAGTGGAAGGATGATTGGATTCATAACAGTGGGTTAAAAATAATCTTTTTAATTGGAAAAATATTAGAGTCAGAAGAGTTATAAGGTGGGTTCCACAGAAAGAAAAGGGGGTACCTGAACTACCATTAGTAGCTGTAAGAATGAGTGTGGGAGTTAAACTGGGCATATATGTGACATGCAGATGACAAAGCCTAGTAAAAACCACTTTTGTGACATCAGAACTGCAGACATAAATATTGGAATTGATTGCAGATTGATTATAATGGAAGATGGGGATAATGTTACCCAGAAATTATGCAGGGTGAACAGAAAAGCAGAGTAATTAAGAAAAACTAACTTGATAGGACTGGTAAAAGAATAGGAATGGACAAAGTGAGAAAAAGCAGTTTGAAATGTAAGTGAATGATTTTATGTTAACCAAGCAAATTTACAATTTTAACAACAGACAGAATAATCTCCAGAGTCAAATAACACAGTTTCAGGTGAGAAATTGCTGAGAAATTGTGAGATATTAATATTGATAATGATAGAAGCCATCAATAATTGTAATAAGATGTTTCTTTTTTTATTTTTTCATTGTTTAACTTTATATATATATTTTCTTATATAATCTTAATTTCTAGTTATGAAATATTCTGTTTGTTAATTTAGTTTTCTATATGCATTCATTAACTGGCCTTTCTTCTCCACATCATACCTATATTCTCTTTCCTTTTCTCTTATTTAATAGAAATATGGAATTAAAGCCAGTTTTTCCTTTTATCATAAGAATCCAATAGTACTTTCAATTTGAGGTTCTTAAAAATAAGTTGTGTTTAATATTTAACATTTTTGCATAAAGAAAAAAGTGCTGATACATTATCATACATCATTCTGGATTGTTTCTTGTTGCTAGTATGCAAAAACTTTACCTGTTCAAGAGATAGAGAATAATTTCTTAAAAAATCAAATCAAATTAATAAATAAAAAAACTATAATTTGAGGAAACACACTTGATCTTAGCTAAAAGGCCGAGAAAATTTCTTAAAAAGTCAAATCAAATTAATAAATAAGAAAACTATAATTTGAGGAAATACATTTGATCTTAGCCAAAAGGCCAAGAAGTGATAGAATTTGAAGAAATAAAGCTATATTCTATTCATAACGTTAGCCACCACAAGAAATATAACTGTTACAATGAAAGGAATAGAAGAGAGAAAAATGTATATTTTAAGACTTTAATTAGTAAACATTATCCTGAATATACTTAATCTTTCTTTTGTCCTTTGAAGAAACTATTGGAAAACATATACTTAACAAGTTACTGTCTAAGTTCTTCTACTACTTAATGATTTCCAGATAAATTTCTGAAGCTAACTAGAAACAAAACCCAAATCAGGACATTAAGCCTTATAATCTGCATAGAAAGAATGCTTCTTTAGGAATTTCAGTTTGGAATAGATGTCAACAGACCAAATTATAATCAGCTCCTTTAAAGGATAAAGCGTTCAAGGTTTAATGTAAATCAAGACCAGAGTTATCACAGAAGTGCTATAAAGGTTTCTATTTTGTTTTGTTTTTTGTTTCCCAGAGGTTGTTACTGGTTTCTCATTTCTCACAGCTTGAATCCAGTGCATGTCTCTAGCTCTGCGTTCTGTAGATTCTCATCACACGGAATTCATCCGTGTGCTTCTGCTTCAAGGCCACTATCCATTACATCTGTCTCCATTCACTAATGCTCTGGCCATGGTTCTCTTGGCATTGAACATGGCTGCCACAACAAACTGAAGCTTAAAAAGAAATGTAGAGGACAAATGTTGAGAAAAACTGAGCTAAAGTAAGAGTGATTATCTTTCCCACAAAGTTTCTTATTCATAATCCTTCAATTCTCAACAAAAACAAATTAGGTTATTTACCATGTACTAGCCACAATCTTGCCTGAGAAAATAAGAATACACCAAAATAATGTTTATCCTTGACTTCATTTGATATATACTCTAGTGCGCATTTGTGTGTGGAGGATATGGGTAAAAAATTAATAATATGATATGAAAAATCATATGATCATTGAGCAGTATGTACTGTGTGAACCCAAAGGACTACATGTAGCTGACAGTAAATATGCACCTGCTTAATACCTCTATCACCTAAATCTACCCACAAGGACATTAACTTCATGAGGAAAGGGGTAGTTTGTTTGTTTCCTTCACTTTACTATACCAAGTTCTAGCAAATGATCCAACACTCAATAAGTATCAATTGAATTAATGACTGAATCACCTCTAAGTTTTTGAACAAGAATCACATTCTCAGTAAATTCAACTTCCTTATTTTAAAGAAAATAATCAAAACTATGACCACTTATATAACGGTAATACCTCTCACTCCTCAAAACCCTGCTCTTTTTTTTAATATATATATATATATGAAAAGAAAACACTCTAAAAATGAAACAAAAACAGGTACTTTTAATGTAAACCAATTTTGAAACCAATAAATTCATTTGTTTGGATTTTTACCCAAGGATTGTCCAGTTTTCACAAGGCCTTCTTGTGAGTGTGTGTTTTTTGTTTGGTTTGGTTTGGTTGTTGTTTTGTTTTTTTGCCTCAATACTTTCATTTACAACATACTTATGAAGAAAATCCTCACAGAACATTATCCAACTGGTGTTTTTGCTTTGATAAACACAGTTGGAGTTTCATGGTCAAAAAGTTTGAAATGGAATAGAATAAATAAATAGATGATCAGAAAATTCAGGTGACTGGTAGCTTCATCTGAGAGGAGAGGGAACCAAGAGGAGAAGGACAGGTTGCCTTTATCCTGCATTTTTTTTTCTCCCTCATTCTCCATTAGTTGTTCAGCAGGTGAATATGAGCCACACCCACACCTTAGCATCCATAGAGAAAAATAGACCATGTATTCTGTCTTTGAGAAAGGGAAGACAAGCTTATATGAAGCTAACAATTTCAATTTGAACTGAACATAATCCTTAAGAATTTCTAATTCTTCCCTTAAGATATCCATATATAGATAGATAGATAGATAGATAGATATAGATGTAGATATCTCAAATACTCTCTCTCTCTCTATATATATATATATAATCTCAAATACTCAAAAAAAAATATATATATATATATTTAATCTCAAATACTCAAAACATTTCCAATTTCCCAAAGGTTTCTATTAGAAAAGCAAGGAGAAAGAGGTTGAAAAATTCCCCCACTTCCCAGGTGTCTAATTGTCCAAGCAACTGAGTTTGCTTTTGTATATGCCCCTTATGCTACAGATGGCAACACAGAAAAAACATGAAGAGAAATATACTGAAGAGAGTTCTGGATACTAAAATAAATCAATAAGAAAATTAATTAGTGAATTCATTAAATACTAGGAAATAAGCTATTACAAAAGGATGTTACAGAGTGTTGAGGGTGACTATCAAAACTATGAATTAAATAGACATGAGCAAAGCCAATATATAAGAGAAGACAGAAGGTTGGTTTGCTAGGAAATCGTTAATTTTGCTAGGTCTTATAAAGAATTTGGCTCTCTGCAAAATTTACACATTTATTTGGGGTTTTGCTTGTTTCAGTACTTATTTAAATTATTATGAAACTGTAACATTATATATGTACTACTTTCTTTGTATAGCTGGGGAAGAGGAGACATCTGAGTTCTTAAAGAAAACAATGGATCCTGGATTATTATATTGTTACATGTGAATCAAAGCATTTTCTACATGCACACAACTAAAAATAGTCAATATATGTTTTTTAATTAGTTGTTTCATTATAATGGGCATACACATGCATTATATAATAAAAATGAGAAAAAAGAAATCTCTCATATCTCATTTTCCAAAGGATAAACGATTAATGTTTTTAAATTTATATATATCCTATATGTAATACATATGTATACCAAGTTTCATATGGTTATATCTTGACTTATTCTTGATATTATATTATGAACATTTTTAAAAGATTTTTTAAATTTATTTGACATGACCTGAGCTGAAGACAGAGGCTTTAACCCACTGAGCCACCCAGGCACCCCAAACATTTTCTAAGTCATTAATATTCTTTGAAAAATCTGATGTTTCAAAAAAAAAAAAACAAATCTGATGTTTCATGCCTGCATTGTAACTTACCCACTGAATGTACCATAATTTTTAAAATAATACTAACTTCTAATTAATTAACTTTATATTTAACTTCATATTTAACACTGTGATAGAGACCATGATTTAATATTGATAATACCATTTATATAGGTATCCCCTGGTTTTTGAAAGTGTGCATTATACCAGTTTACTTTTACAAAAGGACTACATTTGTACTTTATTTTACTGTGTTTTCCTTTATTGTGCATCACAGATATTGCATTTTTTTTATAAATTACAGTTTGGAGGCAACATGGCATTAAGCAAGTCTATCAGTACCATTTTTTTCCAACAGCAATTATTCACTTCAGGCTCTGTCACATTTTGGTAATTATTATAATATTTCAAGCTTTTTCATCATTAAATTTTTATGGTGATCTGTGGTAAGTGATTTTTGAAGTTATTATTCTAATTGTTTCTGAGCATCAGGAACCACACTCTTAAGAGTCAGGGAACTTAATCAATAAGTGATATGTGTTCTGACTGCTCTGTTGATGGACTGTTCTCCCATCTCTCTTTCTCGCTCTTCAGGCCTCTCTATTCCCTGAGACACACAATATTGAAATTAGGTCAGTTAATAACTCTACAGTGGTCTATAATGATTCAAATGAAAGAAAGAATTGCACATCTCTCAGGGTAGAAATGATTAAGTTTGGTAAGGAAGGGATGTTGAAAGTTGACATAGGCTGAAAGCTAAGTCTCATGCATCAAACAGTCAAGGAATGAATGCAAAAAAATAAATAAATAAATATTGAAGAAAATCAGAAAAATCAGAATGCTACTCCAGTGAATATATAAATGATAAGAAAGACAAACAACCTTATTGCTGATATGCAAAGTTTAATGGGTCTGGATGGAAGATCAATCCAGCCACAACATTCTCTTAATATGAAGCCTAATCCAGAGCAAGGCCTTAACTCTTTTCAGTTCTATGAAGACTGGGAGGTAAGGAAGCTATAGAATGAAAGTTGGAAGCTAACAGAGGCTGGTTCATGAGTTTTTTTTGTTTTTTTCTTGTTTTTTCTAAGATGTATTTATTTGAAAGAAAAAGAGAAAGAAACAGAGTGAATAGGGAATGGGCAGAGAAAGAGGAAGAGAGAATCTGAAGTAGATTCCCTACTGAGCATGGGAGCCCAATGCAGGACTTGATCTCATGACCCTGAGATCATGACCTGAGCTAAAATCAAGAGTAGATGCTTAACTGACTGAGTGACCCAAGTGTCCCTGGTTCATGAGGGACCATGAACATTGTTCATGTTGTTGTTGTTCATGAGGTTTAAGCAAAGAAGCCACCTCCATAATATAAGAGTGCCAGGTGAAGCAGCAAGTGCTGAAGTAAAAGTTACAGCAAGTTATCCAGAACATCTAGCTAAGATAGTTATGAAGGTGGCTACAAAAGAGATTTTCAATATAGATGAAACAGACCTCTTATTGGAAAAGATGCCATCTAGGACTTTCATAGTTAGAGAAGAGAAGTCGGTGCCTGGCCTCAACACTTCAGAAGATAGGTACACTTCAAAAGATAAGCTAACTCTCTTGTTAGAGGCTAATGTGATTGTTGACTTTAAGTTGAAAACAGTGCTCACTTACCATTTCAAAAAATCTTAGAGCCCTTTATAAAATCTACTCTGTCTGTGCTCTACAAATGGAGCAACAAAATCTGGATGATAACACATCCGTTTACACGTTTTACTATTTGACCACACTGCTGAGACTTGCTTCTCAGAAAGAAAGATGCCTTTCAAAATATTACTGTTCTTTAATAATAGACTTGGCCACCCAAGAACTCTAATGGAAATATATAAGATTAATGTTGTTTTCATGGTTGCTAACACAATATCCATTTGGTAGTGCATGGATCAAGATGTAATCTTGATCTTCAAGTCTTAATATTTAAGAAATATCCGGGTGCCTGGGTGGCAAATGTTTTGGGTGTCTGACTCTTGGTTTCAGCTTAGGTCATGATCCCTGGGTCATAGAATCAAGCCTGGCATTAGGCTCTGCACTCAGGTCAGAGTGTGCTTGAGATTCTCAAGCTGATCTAAGTGAATGAATTGCTGCAATTTCTTGAGGAAACTAGGACAGATAAGGAGTTGCTTCTTATGGTTGAGCAAAGAAAGTGCTGTCTTGAGATGGGATCTTTTCCTGGTGAAGATGCTGTGAAGACTGTTGAAATGACAGCAAAATATTTGTAATATTATATAAACTTAGTTGATAAAGCAGCTGTATGTTTTGAGAAGATTGACTCCAATTAAAAAAAAAAAAAGTTCTACTGTGGTTAAAATGCTATCAGTGCAACATGCTATAGAGAAACCATTCAGGAAAGGGAGAGTCAATAATATGGCAAACTCCATTGCTGTCTTATTTTAAGAAATTGTCACATCCACCTAAAACTTCAGCACCCATCACCCTAATCAGTCAGCAGCCATCAACATCAAGGCACGACCAGCTCTACCAACAAAACTATTAAGATTCACTGAAAGCACAGATAACAGTTAGCATGCTTTAGCAATAAAGTGTTTTTTTAAATTAAGGTATGCACGTTGTTTTCTTAGACATAATGCTATTGCACATGTATATATGTATATATATATGTATATATGTATATATGTATAGCATAAACATAACTTTTATATGCACTAGGAAACCAAAAACTTCACTTGACTTGCTTTATTGCCATAGCTGGGATTTTTTGCAGTGGTATGGAACTGAACTGCAACCGGTATGCTTAATACCTGTTCTTAGTAGCTGAAAGAAATCCAAAGAGGATTTTTACTTTTAAGAAAAATGGCAAAAGGCAAAAAAAAAAAAAAAAAAAAGCATTCAGCATTTGTTTTGTTTTGCAGCTTGCTGTTTGAGGCAGTGCATTCCCTGAGCAGTGAGAAAGGATGCACCAAGCTCCTTCCCCAGGAACTACACACTCAGCATTTCAGCATCAAGCTGCCAAATTTTTCAACGGCATCTTTGAGCATCTGTGCTTTTTATCTCAATTTATCTTGTACATCCATTAGCATGATGTGTCCCAAGGTATCAGAAATGCCTTAAAAGAGATTTTCTTGATGGGGGGGGGTGGATCTAGGAATGCTCAATTTTTTTTTCACATAAATTAACCATAACTGCTTCATTGCTTTATGTTATTTTGGTTTATGAAAGGTTTCATAAGAATGCTATACTTTCAAATAGTGGGGAAAAAACTGTATTATATGTTGTGTAAAAAAAAGAAAAAAATTATAATAATTAGAATCATGGCATAAATACTTCTCTTTTACACTCAAGATGTTGGACAAAGCCAAAAATTATACTTCAAACCACACTGAAAAGCTTAAAAGCAAATGGAACGGAGTCATTTAAGAAATGGTAAGCACATTATTGATTAAAAAAAAACAACAAAAAAACAAAAAAACTGAAAACAAGTCTGCAGGAGGCAGAAAAATAAAAGAAACCCACAGAAGACAGTAAGCATTAAATTTGTTTATTCTGAGGAGATAACTACCATAGATCTACTAACTGTCTTGGTGCTTGTGATATTAATTCCCAAAGGATATGATATAAATCCATAGATACTCTGGACAGAGAGGCTTTTGAGGGACTCACTGCAGGACGTTAGGGACTGGATTAAGAACTGCATTTTGGAACACAGCAGGGTCAGTGATTCCTTTTCCTCTCCATTCAGGTATGATTAAAACATCAAAGTAACAAGGATGAATTCAAGGTCCCAAATGGCCTCATGAAGCACAGCTTCTCCACCAGCTTGGACTGCCCAGTCTGTGATGTGATAGTGTAACGCATTATCTTATCAGCCACACTAACAAGATTCTTTGTTAGAATAATGTAGTTTTTATCCTAATATATTTACCATTTAAATGATCATTCCTAACATGAGATTACAACTGTCCACATTACTGGCATGCAGATTCAACATTATCATGTAGAAAAGTTTGGTGATATTTTGTTTAGTTTTTTTTTTTTTTTTTTTAAGATTTTATTTACTTATTTGACAGGCAGAGATCACAGTAGGCAGAGAGGCAGGCAGAGAGAAAGGAAGGGAAGCAGGCTCCCTGCCGAGCAGAGAGCCCGACGTGGGGCTCAATCCCAGGACCCCGAGATCATGACCTGAGCTGAAGGCAGAGGCTTTAACCCACTGAGCCACCCAGGCACCCCTATTTTGTTTAGTTTTTACCAAGCTTCTTATTAAAGCTTGTTAAGCTTCTTGTTTTGCTCACATTCTTACTAATTGTAAGCAGCACATACCTCTTTACATAAAAATAAATTTTAAAAATTGTACTTTAAGTACCTGTCACAGATTTTGCCTGGTTGTTTAGTGATTTTATAACATCCACAAATGTATTTAATATAACCTAGAGATGTAGGGCTAATAGTGGGGGCAGAAACCTCCTGACTAGAACGTAGAACGTACCAAGAGTCTATATAGAATCAACACATGCAAAAAATGATTCAATCCAATTTTTTTTAGTGAAATGAAACTAAGGGGTTATTTATTTATTTATTTATTTAATAATAAGAGAGAGAGAGAGAGGATGGGGGAGGACAGAGGGAGAGGGAGAGAATCTCAAGCAGATTTCCTACTAAGTACAGTTTCTGACACAGGGCTCCATCCCAGGACCCCTGAGAGCATCACCTGAGCCAAAATCAAGAGACAGATCTTTAATCAACTGAGCCACCCGGGTGTCCCTAGATATAATAAGAGATGAACTAAAGGGAACTGGTGTAAAGATTTCTGCTATTCATTAATCAGCAAACCTCACCTTTGGACATCTCCACTTCAATCACAAAGTTCTTTTTGGTTCCTGTCTTGTGAAATCTTTTTTTTTTTTTT
>ML109767.1:0-13793 GCA_003697995.1 Taxidea taxus jeffersonii | reverse complement strand
GGGGGGTGGGGATGGGGTGTTCTTGACCTACTGGAGATCAAGGTAGATTATAAAGCAACAGCAATTAAAAGGCACACAAACTAGCAAATCCTCAATTCTACACACACACACACACACACACAAGCACACACAGGCATGCATGCAGGACTCCTGTGCACGCCTACATCCATTCCATACCCAGGCTTGCACTCCCACCCCACATACTCCACGAGTCAGCAAAGACAACTCACGGCCGGACTTCCCAGACCAGATAACTGACTGTCGCGGTTCCTTTCAAGTGGTATCAGAGCACAGGCCTGCAAGTATCCAGGAGAAGGGGAAGAAGAGAGAGAGCCCCCCTCCCCCACTCTCCTCCGCCTGCCACCCGCCCACTGGCTTTAAAGGGAGAACAAAGTGAGCGGGATCAGAGGGTGCAAGGTGATGGCAGCGATGCCGAAGCCATTTATCACTGCCAGATGTGTGAAGGGTCAGGCTGCGGGGCCTGCTGGGAGTGCAGCAGGAGAGCACGGACCCCAGACACGGGGAGAAATAACCTGTCCAGTTGGTGAGGGACCCCAGAAGATCCGCCAGGACCCCCTTCTTCACAAAATGACACTGCTTTTTTTTTCTGTCCAGGCCAAAAAGGGGCTGGGGGCCGGGGCAGAGGCAGCGATAGCTTAAGAAAGGGCCATCAGTCAAAACTCTAAAAATACCCTCCCGCTGCCAGCAAGCTTACCCCCCTGCACCCGCCTGTGGGCTTCCTGCCACCTGAACGGTCCCTTGGTGACACACAAGGACAAATGTTTGCCCAGAGAGGCCTGGTGTCAGGCGGCGCACGTGGTCCCATGGTGGCATCTGTCCTCTCCCCCTGCCCCACTCCTCCAGAACCCTCTAGCAGACACACCCTGGGCCAGAAAGGGACTCAGGAGGATCCTGGAAGGAAGGCACGCCTCCACCCTGGGCTTCTCCATCCTCTTGGAAAACGGGGACACCAGCTACCTCTCCTTGCAGGTGGCTCCCAACCCCGAAGAGAGCCAAGTTTCCTAGGGGAGCTGGAGACTCCCAGTCAGATGGGGGTGGCACCACAAGCTTCTGGCCAGCCCCTGGCCTGGGACTAGGAACCATCTCTGCTTCTGCTAAATTCCCATTTTGGTTGGGGAGGGCCAATGCCTGTCCTAGTCTGTTGGGGGAGGCACAGCTGCTGCTCTGGAAGCATGCTGGGCTGATGGAGAAGGCTCAGCTCTTGTCTTGAGGTGCTCCCAGTCCAATAAGGGAGGTACAGCTTCCCAAAGACAGTGTTCCCACACAGTGACAACAGCAGACTTTCAGCCAAAATCTCCCCAAACTTAAATGCATATCCAATTCACCAGGGATCTTTTAAAATACAGATTCCATTCCACAGGCCTGGGAGGGGCCTGAGATTCTGAATTTCTAACGAGATTCTGATGATGCCGTTGCTGCTGCTGCTGGCGCCTGAGCAGCGCCATGAAAGATGAGACGGATGGAGGGTGTAGACAGCTAACTTCTGCTGGCTGTTCTGCTGAGGGAAAGAGTCCTGAGCTGCGGCTAGCGGGGAGGGCTCCTTGGAGGCAACAGGGTAGAATCTGATGGAAAGAGGGAGAACTCTGGAGCCAGCGGCCCTTAGGTTCAAATCTTGCTTCTGGCACTCATTAGCTGTGTGGCTCTGGGCAAGTCTCTCGACCTCTCTGAAGTGAGGGGAAACGGCCACGCCCACCTCGCCGCGTGGTGTGGGCAGAGGAAGCACTAGCACACGCCTGGCACTCAGGAGGCGCTCCAGAAAGCGCTCTCCGGGATAGTGGGATGGGGGTGGGGGGGTGGGGCCGCGGGGCGAGCCGTCCCTCCCCGCCGCTCCCCTACCCCCCAATCCCCCCCCCCCCCGCGCTGGCCGGGGGCCCGGCAGAGAGGAAACCCGCGCGCCCGCCCCGCCCCCACCCCACCCCCACCCCGAGGCCGCCTTTGAGCCCAGCGCCGCGCTTTGAAGTCCCAGATGGGCCGGGAGGAAAGAGGATCCCCGCGCCCAGCCCCCCAGCCCGCACCTGGATAAACACGCGCCGCCAGCCCCGCCGCGGGCCCCGGACCGACGGCCTGGCGGCAGGGACGGCCGGGCGGCCGGAGCAGCCCCGCAGCGGCTCACTTCAAAGGGCCCGCGGCCGCCAGCGGGAGGGGCCCTAATCAGGCCCGGCTGCCGGGGCGCGGACGCCCCGCCCCTCCGCCCCTCCCGCCTCGCCCCTCCCGCCGCCCGCCATCTGCTCCGCGTTAGAGCACGCACCGGTGGGGGCGGGGACCCCAGGCCCAGCGGCGCGCCGACCCAGCGGCGGGCAGCAGTCAGCCCCCCATGCGAGCTCCGTGACATCACCGCTTTGCTCACTCAGGGGTCAACTCAGCAAATGTCTGTTGCATGCCTGGTGCGAGAGGGGCAGAGGAAATTCAGGTCGTCCGTTCGTTCATTCATTCATTCATTCATTCCTTCATTTAACAAATTATTGAGCTCCTACTATGGGGATACAACTCATGCATGAATGCATTCATTCATCCGATAAACAATTTTCGAGTGTCCACTCTGTGCCAAATGCTGTCCCCAGGCTCACCTCCCTGGGCCACTCACAAGCTCTTCCTTATTGGCTCTCTCTCACCTTCAGGATTTAGCACCTGTTCTCTCTGCCTAGAATGCCCTCCTCTGCCTGGAACGAACTCCTGCTCATCCTGCAAGAGCCCAGTTTTTACAGTTTCCTCCCCATTCTATACTCACCGGTGCCTCCCTCCTACTAGAGAACATATGACCTTGAATGACAGTGATTTATTCCTTTGCAGGATCTGTGTGCCCCCAAGACAGACAGCTCCAAACTGGGCCCTACCAGTAACCAGCTATGTGGCTCTATAACCTCTCTGTGCCTCAGTCTTGTCCTCTAGAATCAAGAAAGGACAAGATCCCCTTACAGGGTTATGGGAAATAAGACCAGTCAAACTCAAGGCCAGGCCTGGGCAACAGCCTGCAAAAAGGTAGGAAGAGTGGCCTGATTCTCTCTACAGCCCTGTGGCTCCAGGAATCAAAACTCAGTTCACAGTCCCTCCTCCAGGAAGCCCTCCTGGCCTACCTCCTGAGAACAGATTTCCTCTCCTTCTGCTGAGATCTTGCCTGTCTGACTCAGCCCCATTGGCTACCGGCATCCAGTTGCTCCTGGCTGCTTGGGGCCTGTAAGCTGAACCCCAGGGTCCAGAGAGCAGGGAGCTGGCACTGTGCATCTTTTCTGCCCCTTCAGTGCCTGGCACATTGCTTAGCTTGTTGCACACACCGGATCCAGTCAATGAGGGTCCCTCTTGGGCTCTTGCTCCCTAGGAGGGAGCTCAGGCTAATAGATAAGGCCACTCAGATATTGGGGTAGAGTCCCTGGGAGTGCCAGGAGCTGCCTGAAGTAGGGGGTTCACTCACTACAAGCCTGGGCGGGGCGTGGGGGTGGGGGATGAGGAATCACAGGCCACCGCCCCTGCTCGCCTGTGGCCTGCTAATTGCCCAGGAGCTAAGGGTAACCAGACCTTTGGCTTTGAGAACCACTGAAAACTTCTTGGAACCCTGGGGAAGTCCAAAGAGACAGCTGCAGGGATGGAGGCTGGGACGCCTGTCTAAGAGGCCAGCAAGCCAGGGCAGCCAAGGTTTCCAGGGAATCTGAAAGGGACTGGTTACCCAGAGACACTGGCTGGCAGGCAGACAGACAGGCAGAAAAAGCACTGACCCCCAGGGATTCTCACGGCCCTTCTTGGGCTCTCAGGCCCTCTGCTCCCTGCCAGCTCACAGTCTCTGTCCCTGATATGGTCTCTGTCTCTCTTGGCCTACTGCTCACCTGCAGGGCGGTAGGAAGGAACTTGGAATAGGAGATAGTCAGAAAGGTCCCAGGCACAGGACCCGAAGACAGTAAAAGTGCTGTGGGCCTTTGCAGGGCGGTGAGGGGAGGGTTGGGGGGGGAGGAGTAATGTTTGTTTTTAAGCTACAGACTTGTGACAAAGCACCTGGGTTCGAGTCCAAATTCAGCCACTCTCTAGCTGGAGGAGCAGTGGACCTTCCTGAGAGCATCAGGGAAGGGGTGAGGGCAGCGAGTCCTCAGGCCAACAGCCCCAGGCGCCCGCACCGCTGGATTGCCACTTGGGATTCTCTCAAGGGAAATCCTCCCTTTGGTAGATTGATTCCCAAGCAAGATGGAGCAAAGCTACACTCTGGGCCTTCTCCTGCCAGGTGGGCTTTCCGTGGGGGGCAGCACCCCCGGGAGCTGACGCCGAGGTGAAGATTCCGGCAGCCTGGGCAGCGTGTTCTGGAGGTCCCTCCCGGAAAGCCAGATGACTGGCATGGGAATGGGGGAAGCAGGCTGGAGAAGGACAGGAAAGCAAGGTGTGCTTTCCAGCACAGCCCAAAGGGGCAGCTTCAACCTGACCCCACAGGAGACTCTGAAGCGGCCAGGCAAGGGAGCTTTCACACAGGCGCACTAGCTGGGGACAAGTGCCCGGGCACTCAGACTTTCCTGGGTGTAGACAAAGAGAGCAGCCACCCTGAGGAGTCCTCCAAAAAGGAGCCAGCACAGAAGCAGGGCTGGGTGCCCACAAATGATAGAAAGGGACCCAGGTGACTGTCCACCAGTCCAAGATCTTCTTCAGTTTTGCCCTTTGAATACTTTCTGGAAAAAGGGCACCTCCGGGGGCAGCCCCAGGGCACGGCAGGCATGAAGAGTTAGTTCCCTGGATGTTCAGGGCTGGTCCAAAAGGTCTGATGGACCTGGGGCTCAAGATCAAAGCACTTGATACTGTCGAGCAGGGGGTCTTGGCACATGGGGCCCGAGGGGACCATTCGCAAAGCCCTGGTCTGACCCCGTTCCTGCCCCATTGAAAGAGGGCACCCTCTCAGAGTCAGGCAAGGCCACGGCTAGAGGGCCCAAGACGGCCTCAACATTCCACACCACCACAGCCAGCTGTGTGTGCTTGGAAAAGGTGTGTCACCTCTCTGAGCCTCGGCCCCCCTCCCCCACAGTAGAATGGGGTAAGTATAATAATTACTGAGCTCTTACAATGAGCCAGACCCTGTGCTGAGCCAGTGTTGGACTGCTGGGCTTCCCAGGGCTGATGTCTCCATTTCCACAAGTAGTGGGGCCTATCCAACCTTACCAACCAACTCCCTAGGTCGGACTCCATTCTTGCCACCAAGAAAACTACTTCTAAAAATCCTCACACTGATACACGAGTTCTTGATGTTATTATGGTTAACAATAGTTGCAGGTGTGGATTCCTGAGGAGGACCCTTCCTGTATCACTTCACCATCCCTGGCAGGGGCACACGTGCAGATGTACAAGTTGTACACTGCACAACTGTCATGGAGGTACCATGACAATGGCACGAATGGCACTGCCTGGGACTTTGCAGTGCTCAACCTGCTGCACCTATGCCCCACAGCTCTGAACCAAACAATGTAGTCTCCTGATTCAGGTAGTTCTGACGCCGACCCCCACCTCCAGGATGTAGAGTTACCTTGCTTGCACACACATCCATCACATGATCAGTAATGAAGCATTTTTGAGGTAGTCACACAGGCAATAAAGCAAGCACTTAGCCCCATGCCTGGCACGCACCAAATTCAGTAAACACTACAGTTCCTGTGGTTTGGCCTCCCGCATTTTTCCACCCGAGCACCAGCATCGGATTGGGCTTTCAGAGTCCTAGCTCTGGGGAACTTCTAAAAGACCCCAGCAAGCTAGGGCTCCCCACCCTGGCCCCCAGTTCCCATTGAGAGTGACCCCCAGTAGTCTGTCACTTCCCCGGAGGGGAGATAGGATTGGATCACGATGTCTCCCGTCGCTTCTCAGGGTTCAAAGCTGCCGCCAACCCCCACGTGGCCAGCTTGATTTGTTTCTTATCTTTAATTTTTTTTTAATCGAGCAGATCCCCTCCGGTTACTTTTGCTCAGCATCTTACAGCATCTTTGGAGCGGGCAACAAAAGCATTCTTTTTGGAGCCCGCGGGGGCCCAGGGCAGAGCCACTTCAAAGGGAATGCAAAGCGACAGGCAGCGATGTCCCTGTCATTGTCCTCCCCTGCGTGTCTGCCCCCCATTGTCCTGAGGCCGCCCTGAATAGGCAGGCACAAAGGCCACCGTTCAAAGTGGGCACCACATGCTCCATCGGAAGGCCAGCCTTTGCCTCTGCTCTGTTCCCTTCATCCTTGCACACACACAGGTTTCCACCCAGGGGAGGGGAACTGGCCTTGAAGTGGGCTTTCTTCTCCCCTTTCTCTCTCTCTCTCTCTCAAGCTTCTCTCTCTCACTCTTTTTCTCTCTCTCTCTCTCTCCACTACCCCCACCCCAATCTCTCCTCCAAAGCCAAAATTTATGATTACATTCTCAAGCGGCCTCTGATTGGCAACCTTTGCCTCTTTTTCTACAGAACAAGGAGGTTTCACTCCAGGCTGCAGACCTGCTCGAGGACTGCTGGGGCTTTCTGGTGGGGTGGCAGCCCTGCTGGGACCGCTTTCCCTTCTTAGGGGACACGAAAAGCAGGGCAAATCCCACTCTGGCACCCCTGGCACCAGGGGGTCTGAGACGTGCTCAGCTAAACAGGAATTTAGAAACAGACCATCCAAACTCAGTTTTCTAGAACAGGGAACAGAGACCCGGAGATGAGGAGCCCACTTATTTATTATGACCCCCATTTGAAGAAGGGAACGGAGGCTCAGAAAAGTTAAGCATCTTGACCAGAGTCATACAGCTGGTTAGTGACAGAGTTGGTTGTCTCAGCTCTGCCAGACTCAGTGTGACATTTGTCCTGTGGTCCTGGGTTCTCCTCCCAAGCACATAGTGTGTAGCATCTCAGGGCTGGGATAGGGTCCTTCTGGAGATGAGGGGAGGGGGGACTAATCACCTCTCAACTCAAGCTAGTGGGTCTGATTGGAGGTGCTCTGTGACATCCTCAACCTTGAGCTCAGAAGGCCCTGGGAAAGGAGAGCAAGCAGGGCAGAGACCACCCTCAGAAGCCTCAGGGATCAGGGGAAATGTAGGAGACACTTGTGTGGAAGCAGCCTGGCTGCCTGACAACTAGGGAGTCCCTAGATTCAGCCAGACCCCAGAACCTGGGTTCAAATCCTGCCTCTGTTGCCAAGCTGTGACCCTGTGCATTCTTCTGCAAGACGGGAGCAATAGAAAGGTGTCCCCCTTGCAGGAATGGGGTCTCGGCCAGCACCTAGCACACAGTAGACACTCAAGAAGCAATGTAGCTATCACTGCTTTTATAAAAATCAAGAAAACAGGGACAGGGGAATAAGAGATCTATTTAAGTGTCAGCCCTGTGGAGCCAGGAGAGCTGTTAGGGGGGGCTCCAGATGGAGGGCAGGACTCAGAGACGGAGTGCTGGGTAGCAGAGGGAATGCAGGATGAGAGCAAGAGCACAGCTGAGCCACCTGGCCTCTGGCTGGCTCTAGAGACTATTCCAGAAAGAATCCAGTCCCACGGGGGAGGGGGAGGCCTGGCACGCTGTCAGGGGCGCTGGGCCAGCCTCACTGGTCCTGGATGCTGGGCGGAGCTCAGCCAGTCAGTTCGCATGACAAGGGGCAAGAGAAGCCCTCTCTCTAAGGCTTAGCTTCTCCCACCTGTGAAGCGAAAGGAATGAGCTTGTTTGGAGCTGGTTGTGGGGGTGGGCTTGCTCCTGTGTCCCAAAGAGGCTAGGGCCAGGGGCAAGCCCCCCCCAGGGGACAGGCCTGTGATTCCCCCATGCCCAGCTGCAGCCAGCACTGCCCTCTGGGCCAGCATGGATCGGACCCCCACTTAAGGCTGCCTTGGAACACGGATGAGGCGACTTTGAGAGACCAAGCTTGAAAAAGTGCCACGGACTCTATGCAGTCTTGAGTCTTTGTGCATTAAGCGAAGGCCAGATTTGGATGAAAATGAAGTAAGAGCCATTTCCAGCCCTCGAGGAGCTTACAGTCTGGTGGGGCACAAATGCAGAGAGAAACTTGGAGGGAAGTGCAGTGACAGAGGCTGACCCAGGGCTGGGAAGAGCTGGGGCCAGGGTTCAAGCTTGGGGGAGCATCAAGGTGTATGGAGCGGACCTCTCTCCTCTCATTTTCTCTCTCTCTCTCTCCTAATCTCTCTCTCTCTCTCTCTCACACACACACACACAAGGGGCCTGAAGCAATCTTCCTAACACCCATTGGCCCCAGGACGCACTCACACCCACCGACCTGCCCATGTATGGAACCCACATAATGAGCTTTTCCAGATGCAAAGATGGAAAAATCCATACTTGGCACAAACCGGGGTCATTTGCCTGGTATTCTGACCAAGTCCTACAGACCAAAAACAAACAAACAAAGAAAAAAAACAATACAAATGTTAAAACCAGCCAAGGTTGATGGAGCCCATCCTGGGTGCCCAGCACTGCGGGAGTCGCTTTCCGTTCACCATTCCACTCTCCTCCGAACGAGCCCTGCGAGATGCAGACAGACAGAGCCCTGCGAGATGCAGACAGACAGAGCAGCCGTGGTTCAGAAGAGGAAGCAGATTAAGATCGTGGCCCTGGGTCCCAGGGAGCGACAGAGCCTGCGGTCACACCTGCGGGGACTAGTTCACAGACCGGGCTCTCACCTGCTGCCCTCCGCCCTCTGGGCCAGGCCAGCTTCCTGCAGGAAGGACGGGTTACCTCTGATTAATTTACTAAGAGGTGTGCAGAAAGCCATCAGCCCTGAGGATGGGCTTCCCTTCGCATTGGCCCGTGGCCTCTTGACGACAGGGTCAGCTCCTGCCGGGAATCCCACCTCCGTGGGAGGCGCGAGCACACGCTGCCTAATCTCATTCCCCGAGACAAATCGGACTAATGAAATCTTCTCTTTCGGCAAATTAATGCGCAGAGGAAACAGGGGAGTGTAAACAGAGTTGTAGCGGCGCCTGTTTAGACACCATTGACTTTCAGATAAGCCTGCTCCTCCAGCCCACGCGGCAGACACGGAGTCAAAATGTAAATGTCGCATAAGCGACGACTCTGTAATAAATGCTCATTCAACATTTATTCTTTCTCAAATCATCTCTTAAAGCCCTTTCATGCTAATGTCGAGGAGATGTGACATTAGAGAAATTGCTTTGACATGCTAAGGGGCTCCAAGATTAACCAAAAAAGAAAGGACAAGATAAAGCTCGCGGAAGACCTATTTCAGAGGAATTATTCCTGCCTTTGAAAGTGTTCCAAGGTTACTGCACATTTCAGCTTGTTGGCATCCATGTAAATGAAGTGCTACAGAAGTCCTCAGCTCAGTTCCACTTGAATGAAAGCTCCAGCCACTGGCACAGGGACAGGGAGGGCGGCCAGGCAGCAGGATGACGCTGAAGGAGGCTGGAGGGGGCTTTCTGGTCCTGAAGGCTCTCTTGTCCCCGGGGGGGGGGGTGGGGGGGGGGGGGGGGGAGAATGTCAGGGGCCAGCGGGTCGGTGTGGCGGGCACCTGATTAAAGAAGCAACATCTGCATCTTTCATCAAACGCGGTCTCCCAGCAACCCAAGCCCCTTTCCCCGCCCACCATTCTTGCCTCTCCTGGGTCCTGTGAACTTGAGCAAGCTGCCCGGGCTCAGGGCCTCTCTCTACATGGAGATAACCAGAAAACCCACTTAGAGAGAACCCAGGGACGTGAGTCCTGGGAGAGCTCAGCCAAGTGGCTGGCACTCTAGAAGTGCTCAAGAAATTGTTGGTGGTGGATGTCATTCCTGTGACTTAGTCCCTTAACGCCCAGCTGAGGTCCAGATGAAGTCAAGTGCAGAGAGTCAAAGCCAAGGCTGCTGCTGCATGGTCCGTCTTACTGCCCTCCTCCCCTGCCCAAGACCACCTTGGGCACCTGCTTCCCGAGCAGCCTCACTCTTGTGGTATTTCATCGCACAGTCACGGGGTCTTCGATCCAGCTCCATGAGACAACTGGACTCTGGATGAAGGGCCAGTGCGATATTCCTGGACACCAACATTTCAGAGGCAAGTTGGATATGCTGTGATCATTCTTCGTTGCTGGAGTGTCTTAGAATTTCCTGGAGAGGGAGGGAAAGAGCATTTCCTGAGCTTCTGCGATGGACCAGATTGTGTGCCCCAAATTCATAGTTTGAAGTCCTAACCCTCAGGACCTTGGGAGGTAACCCTACTTGGAAATGGGGTCTTTAAAGAGGTAAGTTAAAATGAGGTCATGAGGGTGGGCCCTTATCCAAATGACAGTGTCTTTATAAGAGGGGGAATTTGGATGCAGACCCCCAGGGGGGAAGGAGGGATGAAGACAGAGGGAGAAGGCAGACATCCACAAGCCAAGGAGAGAAGAAACCAACCCTACCAGACCTTCATCTCCAACTTCCGGCCTCTAGAACTAAGAAGAAATTTCTGCTGCTTAAACCATCCAGCCTGTGGTCCTTTGTGATGGCAGCCCTGGGGAACTAACATTTCATCTTCTAACCAGGTTCTAGCCTTCAAGTTGGCAACAGCCCACTGGTATTGATATTATTCTCATTTCTAGAGTTAGACAGACTGATGTAATTATCCTTAAACGTCAGTGGCTTGCCACAATAACACTTGATTTCCCACCCACACGGTAGCCCCATGCAGGTGTCTGTCAGTGGGGAACCCTGGGTAGCTATTCCTCAGCGGTACCCATGGCCACCCTCCTCCCATCTCTGGTGGAAGATGGAGAAAGGCAGCGAAGGATGGAGCCTGGGCAGGTTTACAGCACAAGCCCGGAGGTGGGAGCGTCCCTTCTGCCCTATTTCATTGCTTGGTCCCACAGCTCATCCTGACCCCCAAGGCTGCAGGGGAGGTTGGGTGGGGTCTGCTGAGTTCCCCCGGGGGGGGGGGGCGGCAACCACTGAAAACAACTAGCAGAAGGGTCTGTTACAGAACAGACTCAAAGCGATGATGTGACGGGTCAGAAGAAACAGAGCCAGTTCGCTCCAAAGTGAGACCCATGAGCTGCTCATTGGCGGCCCCATCATCTTCACGACTGTCCTCCCCACTGTCCTCCTCACATCATCAGCAAAAACCATACCCACTGGGGCGCCTGGGTGGCTCAGTGGATTAAGCCGCTGTCTTCGGCTCAGGTCGTGATCTCAGGGTCCTGGGATCGAGCCCCACGTCGGGCTCTCTGCTCCGCAGGGATCCTGCTTCCTCCTTTCTCTCTGCCTGCCTCTCTGCCTGCCTCTCTGCCTCCTTGTGATCTCTGTCTGTCAAATAAATAAATAAAATCTTAAAAAAAAAAAATACCCACTTCCTGAGCACCTACTATGTGTCCGAAGCTGCTCTGGCACTGTGACGCGGAGCTGCCCTAGACCGAAGTGTGCCGTCTCTTTGAGGAAAGAGATTCTACCAACCACCCCAAGCTGGGAATGAGGACACCACCGGTCCCACCAGGCTGGGGACAAAGTGAGTGCCACAGATGCTCATGGCTCCCAGAGGCCTCTGGGCCACTAAGGGCTGAGCTGCTGGCTAGAGGAGAAAGGGAAGTGGGGGGATGGAGAGGAGATGTGATGTGTGAGAGCAGAAATGACAGGGGGCTGCTGTGACCAGGGGCTGCAGGGTCAGAGTGAGCCTGGTGAGGTGGCCAGAGCCTAGAAGCTCAGGGCTTGCTTGTGTTTAAGCAGTGGAGAGGTTCAGGGCCAGAGTGCAGTGAAAGCCGTTGCTTCCCTGCCCATAACCTCTGGGTCTTTCCCACTGTCAGCCTCCACGTTGCTCTGCCCAAGGGTATTCTCTGATGGCCAGAGTGCCATGTGTCCACTCCAACCACAGGCCAGCCGTGCTGGAAAATCCCCAGTGCCCCAGAGCAGCTCTCGGCCTGTGTCAGAGGGCAGGTGGTATGTGAATACCCCAGCTCCCTCTTGCTCGGGAGCTGGGATAACCTGAAGTGTGTGTTCTGCACTGGCCCCCAGGGCCCCCCAACAGGGTAAGTCCCAGCCGTCCTGTCCTACCTCGCTTGAGAGCATGCCTGTCCCTCTGTCACATTGCTGCCCTCCCCTTCCCTCCTCCTGCCCCTTTGCTGGGGTTTCCTGGGATTGTCTTCCAGATAAGCTACTAGCAACCAACTTATACGGTATCACGTGATCTGTCATTATTGCAAGAAGGTTTCCAGCAAGCATCCGCAGGTGATACCCTGCTAAACTCGTTCCTCATTATAGGAGCCTGGTGTGGCCACAGGTGCGTGGTTGGGGGAGGTGAGCACAGTCCATATCAGAGGGGCCTGGGGGACCTTCCCAGCCCCCCTGCGTGCACATCTTCTCAGACCCACTCCCAGCTCTCCTAGAGAAAGTCACATGACTTAGCCCTCTGGGTGGTGACCCCTCGCTCTCCAGCCCAGCAACCTGCACAACTATCCCATAACTTCTAGAGATCCAGGGGTCAAATACGGCCATAGCTCCTTCCTCTCCTCCCACTCTGGACCCCCATGGAGCATCTCAAGGCTTGTCCCACCTCTCTTCCATGAGATTCTCCACTCTGTTGTGAGCCAGCACACAATTCATGTGCAAAGTCCTAGACTTGCTGACAGTCCATCTGGGGGAGATCTTCAGACCAACCCCATCGTCACCTCGGAACGGACCCTTAGTCAGCTCATGCTGGCCCAAACCTGACACAGCCCCTCTCCGCGGATCAGGCCAGCCCTCCTTTGGGCTTGAGGTGGAAAGAAGTGACAGGGGCTCCCCATGGAGACAGCTTGATATGGACTGGGGGGAGAGCATGGGCAAATACAACTTCAGGGGGTGCCCCCCCCCGATATAGATATTACAGAGTCAAAAACGCACTAGAACTGTCAAAGGCCTGGGGAACCAGGTAGTAAATTGTGAAACCTAAGCCATAGTTCTATGTTTGATGGTGGGAAAATTACAAGTGGTTTATTAACAGGGGAAACCACATTTTTTCTATTAAATAGAAGAAGAAGAAGAAGAAGCTACGTGCCCAGGAGAGGCTGCCTGGATTCACTAGTGTCCCTGGGCAAGGGGATACGATGAACACAATGAAACTCTTGCTTTAGGAACATCTGTGAAGAGCTTCTGTGGGTTAAACCCCCAACCCATAATTTGTTTTGTTTTGTTTTTAGTTCAGCTACAACGGTTGTCTTCAGTGGGGCTTTCCAGAAACAGATCCTGAAACCGAGATTTGAAACAGGGAGTATTCATTTAGGGGATAGTCCTCGAAGGCACCTACAGGCGAGTGGGGATGGGAGGCACAGAGGCCAGTCAGGGGGTGTTAATGAGCAGATCATCTGTGGGCAGCGCAGGCTCACTCCTACTGTGGACTGCATAGAGCATGCCTCGGGTGTCCCACCAGTGGGGTGAGAAAGCCATCGGTTTTGGGTTGTAGTGTGATCCCAGGGATATCGACTTCCCTGCACTTCTACTGCACAAGTCCCAGCAGGCAGAGAAGCTTCCAGAGAGAGCCACAGAGAGCCATAGGGTCAGCCTGAACAGGCACGGCATGGGGCAGCTTGGAAGGAGCACGCACCGCACCTGTTACATCTGTGGGGAGAAGGACAGGGTTCATGCCTCCACAAGTTCACCCAGCTCTATGACCGCTGCCAGGGCCCCCTAAAGCAAAGTCCAAGGGAAATCTTCCGTGCAGGTGGCAGCTTCTTCGTGCTCCCCAGCTCTTCATGAAGTGGAGGGTGGGGCCCTCTCCCGTCTGCCCAACAGGACTGATGTCCAGCCTCATCCTCCTCCAAGTGCTAAAATGAGCCCTTCTCTCAGGCTGTCTCCTGGCTGCCTGAAAAGCCAGAAGCCCGTGGCACACTCTCAGCACTTTGGGCTTCCTCTAATAGCACGAGAT
>ML109766.1:14534-54946 GCA_003697995.1 Taxidea taxus jeffersonii | reverse complement strand
TTGTTTATATTGAGATAGAACATAAATATAAAATTGTATTAGTTTTATGTATACAACATAATGATTTGGTATATGGAATTACAAAACCATCAGATCTCCCTTCATTGACTACAAAACAATTTGACTCAGATCAAAAAAAACAAAAGAGGGGCACCTGGGTGGCTCAGTGGGTTGAGCCGCTGCTTTTGGCTTAGGTCATGATCTTGGGGTCCTGGAATCGAGTCCCGCATTGGGCTCTCTTCTCGACGGGGAGCCTGTTTCCCTCTCTCTCTCCCTCTCTCTCTCTGCCTACTTGTGATCTCTGTCTGTCAAATTAACAAATAAAATCTTTAAAAAAAAAAAAAAAGATTGCTCTTTTTTTTTAAGAAAAGTTGCATATAAGCTTTTTGGTAGAGTAAGGCAATTCTGAATTAATCAAATAGTTTAGGAGGACTTTTCCTATCAGATATTAAGACTTATAAACTATGGGAGCACCTGGGTGGTTCAGGCATTAAGTGTCTGCATTCAGCTCAGGTAATGATCCTGGAGTCTTGGGATAGAGCCCCCAGAGTGATCCTGGGGTCCTGGGATCAAGCTCCACATCAGGCTCCCTGCTCGGTAGGGAGCCTTCTTTTCCCTTTCCCTCTGCTTCTCCCTCTCCCTCTGCTTCTCCCTCTCCTGCTTGTGTTCTCTCACTCTCTCTGCCAAATAAATAAATTAAATCTTAAAAAATTATAAACTATGGTAAAACTATACAGTAATAAATTAATTGACAAATGGAACAGAGCAAGAGTATAGAAAGTGACCTCCACACAAATGGAAAATTGAACTCTCATTTTGTTGCAGCGCTGGCATTGCCAATTAAGTGAAGAAAGGATAGATTTTTAAATCAATTATTTTAGAGCAATTAGTTTTTCATTTGAAGGAAATGAAAATTGATTTCCATCAAGTCTCATCATATGCAAAATTTTATTACAGTTGGATTCTATATGATACATTTTTTAAAAGACAAGATAGTCTGTAAAGAAAATGAATAGACAAACCAGAAATAGGGCACTGATATTTGCAAATGTTTGTGATATTTGGCACAGAATCAATATAGGGAATATGTAAAGAATGACTATAAATCAATAAGAAAAAGATAAGCAAATTAAAAGTTGGCAAAGAATTTAAATTATCATTTTACAGAAAAGAAAATTTCCCATGAACATAAGAAAATATGCTCAATGTTATTAATGAGACACATGCAAACTAAAACCATAATACAATGGCATTTTATATTCATCAGAAATTAAAAAGTCTGACAATTTTAAGTGCTGAAGAGAATTAGGATATAATAATAATATACTGCTGGCAGGGTAACATTGATCATTGATCATTCTGGAAAACAATTTGGCTTTGTCTAGGCTCCAGGAATTCTAATTTTGAGGCATATTCTGGTATGTGGGTGCCATAGGAATGACAATTTTTTAAGGAAATGTATAAATGACTTGTAGTACATCCATATAATAGAGTATTATACAAGCAATCAATATAAATTAACTCCATTTATATGTTGAATCTCAGAAATATAAAGCAAGATTAAACAAAAAGAAAAGAGGTACAGAAGAATATATTTAATATCATTCCACATATAAAGTTCAGAAAAATGTACATGTGGTTAACAATAAAGAAAAGTGAAGAAATATAAAACAGAGTCCAGGATTATAATGTAATTACTTGGGGGGGAAGTGTGGGGAGTGATGTAAATGGATAGGAAGTACATTCAGGCCTTCAAAGTACTGCTAATTTAATTTTTTTTCAAAGATTTTATTTATTTATTTGACAGACGGAGATCACAAGTAGGCAGAGAAGCAGGCAGAGAGAGAGGAGGAAGCAGACTTCCCTGCTGAGCAGAGAGCCCGATGTGGGGCTCGATCCCAAGACCATGGGATCACGACCTGAGCCGAAGGCAGAGGCTTTAACCCACTGAGCCACCCAGGCGCCCTGCTAATTTAATTTTTGTATGTGGGTCATTGTTTTGTTGTTTTTTAAGCCTGAACATTTATTAAAGCATTCTTGTACAGATTAAATATTTCAGAAATTTTTGTTTAAAAGTAAGGTATAAAAAGTAAAATATGATTATAGAAAGATAGAAGAGAAAAAAGGAAAAGAAGAAGGGAAGGAAGGGAGGGAGGGAAGGAAATAAGGAAAAAAGGAAGGGATGAAAGAGGGAAGGGAGGAAGGAAATTATAAAGGTTATAAAATTTTCAAAAACAACAAATTGATCACTTTAAATAAATTTATTGGAAAATTGATATGTGCCAGAAGAAAAAAGATTTATGATTAGGTAATGAGTATGCCTTTAATATACTGAATAGATCTGAGACTCAGAGGTAATTTTCCACAAGTTGCCCAATTGCTAAGTGGTAAGCCAATATTTTAAACCAATTCTTTGATTTCATATTTTATTTTGTTTCTTTGATTTTAGCCTGCTTTCTAGGAAAATTGCAAGCCAAGCTTTGGAAGTTTGGGAGTCTTTAGTATTAATAAGGAACCTCCATTATGAGGTTGTCTCATATCAAGACTAGGCTTTAAAAAATTGTTATTAGGTTATTTGTGGACATTATGATTTTTTTTCTTTGTAAACTAACATCCTGTAGTGATCTTTTAAAAAACTAGATTACTTTCCAAGAATAATATAAAAGATAATACTCTAATTTAAATGTTTGATTCATTTGACTATATCTATTTTTTTAACTTCTGTGTGAAAAAATAATCACTATAAAGAAATTTGAAAACCAAGTGGAATTTGGAAAACAAAACTGTTTATACCAGACAAAAATTCACAAGTTTATATCCCCAATATATAATGATCTCTGGGTGGGTAGGAATAAACAAATAATAACAAAGAAACAAAGAAACTCTCTCTCAAAAAAAAAATCCAAAACAAAAACAAGCAAAAGATACCAACATAACATTTCAAATAATAAATGCTAAAGATTCAAAAATACTAAAATACTAATAATCAAAGGAACATAAAAAGGAGCTTTTATTATTATTTATTATCATTTTTATTATTTTATTTTGTTTAACCTATCAGTTGGCAAAAGAGTGTCAAGATTGAAAAGATAAAAAGTTGTTAGAGTTTGGGCATACATCCATTTTTATGCTCTCTGGTACTCAAGTAGCTTGGTTTCACTTTCAAGAGTGCATTTGGCAATGCTTCAAAAGACAAAATATGCACATCTTTTGACTAAGCAATTACACTTCTAGAAATGTTTTCTAAGTTAAAAAAAAAAGCTTTTCAAAAGCATATGTTTCTGATGGTGTGTCACAGTATTACTTGCAATAATTAGAATTTGAAATAATATTTATCAATATTGGTTTAGTGAATTATGGGATTATATAAATGGAATATTATGCAAACACTGAAACGATCATAGTGATCAATATCATTGGCATAGAAAATGTCTGATTGTTGATTGAAAATGGATTCTAGGACTTATGCAGAATTCTCTGGCTGATGAAACTTCACAGGATTTTCATTTTCTCCTCTACAAATTTCTCTATTTTACAATGAGCATATCTATATATAAATAAGCAATAACAGTAATAGTAATAAAAGAGCAAAAACAAATCTTCGAACACACATGCATATTATTAACACATAGGTTTTCAGGGACATAATAGCCACCACTTACTGAATATCCATTTTATGTCAAAGGTGAATTTCCCAAAACTCTAAAAGATAGGGCTCCAAGAAGTTCAGTAATATGCTCAAGTAACAAGGGAACAAAGGAGTGTCTCAGTCATTATTCTGAATCAAGGACCCCAGGCTTTCTCTAACCCATGCTATTGCATAAAGCAGCATCTCTTAACCTTGAATCAGTGAACCAGATCACCATGGATAGGTTGCAGAGGTCTGAGAACCCACTAAAATCATAAGCAGAATTCCATTTGTATGTGATTTTTTTCTGGGGTAGAGTCCATACCATTTATCATGAAATTATATTATAAGGTCTTGAAGGATGAAGGATCCATCCCTTTGAGGGAACATGGATTCCCCTAAAATCTTTAAATGCTTTTGATGGTGCTTGTGCTTCCCAGCTGAAGAAAGTAGTTATGTTTTTCCCCATTTCCCTGCTTGCCACTCCCAGCCCCTTGTCTCTGTGAGTTTCGGAAGTTTCCTCTTTTTTGAAAAATGGTATTTATATATTTATTTAAATAAAGATTATATGCATCAAAGCTGTATGACATGATGATTTGATTTACGCATTTTTTTGAGAATAAGCAGGCAGCTGCTCTGTGGGGAATCCTTCCCATGACTGCTGGACAGCAACTTCTTGGATATATAGCACAGATCCAGGCTAGGCTACTGTGGGGCAACTTACGGCAGTCCAGTGCGTGTTTGCATCACCAGGGCCTTCACCTTAGCAGAGAACATCAAATAGGGTCACGAGCTCTACATAGTTGCATTTTCACCTATGTTCTGACATTAACCATCTGGCCACCCACTGGAGCCTTCTAGAATTCAATCGGAAATCTAACCACCAGGAGTTAGTCCAGACCCCACAGGGTGAAGGTCACATTGCCAACGAAACTGCCCCCATTTCAAATGCCAGCCACAGTTTGAGGGTTCCCATGCCACCCACACTTCTGAACAACTAGTTACACAATAGGGGTTTCCCATGACCCTCAGGTCTGAGAATGTCCTAGAATGACTCCCAGAGTTCAGGGAAGTGTTAACAATTACATTTATATTATAAAGGATGGAATTCCTGAGGAGCCCAAAGAAGAGACACAATGAGCATGCAAATCTTGCAAGCCCTCTCCTTCGCGAATCAGTGTGTGCCCACTCTCCCAGCATTACATCAATGTGTTCACCAACCAGGGAGCTCCACTCAGTGTCCAGAATTTTTACTGAAGTCTCATTACATGGGTTTGCTTGGCCAAATCTCCAGTCATGTGATTTAACTCCATCTCCTTGCCTTCCCTCTTTGGGCGTGTCACTGGCTCAAAGACCCAACTCCTTAATCACATGGGTGGTCTTTCTGGTGATCAGCCTCCATCCTTAGGTGGAGGCCCACCATGAGTCACCTCATTAGCTAACCTCAGGTTTGATTTGAGCTGCTGCTGAATAATAAGGATACTTCCATCCCTCAGGAAATTTCCAGGGTTTTGGAACCACCATGTCTGGAAACTGGGACAAAGACCAGTTCTTCAGTCTCTAACAAACTTCCTCACTCAGTATCTGTTTTCCACTTCTCATTTTGTCTTCTTTCCTCAACTTCCTCTCCTTCCTTTCCTTAGTCCTCTTTTCAACTCTTCCTCTGGTTTTGTCCTGTCACTTGAATTTCAGACTGAAAATGTTGCTTACCGTTTGTCTGATAGAGAAACTTGTAAGAGGACACACTTACAGTCACTATGTAAAACATCAACTGTTAAGATGATCTTTAAGACAAGGTTATATAAATGAACCCTCTGGTAACTAAAGGCAGGAGCAATAAAAGATAAAAGTCAGACATGTGATGCAAGGGATAAAAACATGCTACTTACTAAAATTTTCCTTTGACTGGAAATGTTTCTACATTTTGGGGGCACTTGCAAATCATGTGAGGATCTCCTTAATGTGCAGATTCTTACTTAGTACTTCTGAGGACCCAGGAGTGTGCAGAGGGCCACCTACATAATGTGTGAAATCCAGTGCAAAACAGAAATTCAGGGCCCCTTGTTGAAAAATTAAGAATTTCAAGATGGTGACAGTAGTATCTTAAAACACAGAATCTTTGTGAACACGGATCACATTCCATGGTCCATGGTCCTTGGTTAATGTTAATGATCCATTGACCATAAATAATTTGAACAGAAACATTTTGAGTAGGATTGGGGAGGGACAGGTCCCCCCAGAATGGGCCACTTTGTCATGCAAATTATCTTGAGCTGAAGGCAGTTGAGACCCTGCCCCTCCCTGAACTATGAAGAAGACTCTAAACTGGGGAGTCTTTCCTAAAATAAGGGTCATTCACAGATAAATTTATTCTGAGTGACCCATCTATAAGGCAGGGCAAACATCTAATTACCAAATATCTGCTTTTCTTATTCCCCTGTGAAGTGCATTTCTTTCCTGGGAGGTTCCAGACCCCTATCCACTTCTCCTTATTTCCAGATGACATACGTACCTCATTTTGCCTATCTTTGGAATGCATGCATTCTTTGTGGATCCCCTGTACAAACACGATTAAATTTGATTCTCTCCTATTAATCTGTCTCTTGTCAATTTAATTCTTAGCCCAGCTAGAAGGAAACTTGAAGGGGACAGAAACCCTTGCTCCCTGAAAAAACAAACAAACAAACAAACAAACAAAAAACATCTAAATGTTCTAAATTGCCTGCCTTCCATATTAGATTTATAATTTTGTTGGTTTATTGACTTTTAATTTTCCTTAAATTAAGATATTTATTTGGTAAATTAACCAAGCAATTTGAATGCTAGGATTATTTTAGAGACAAATGTTTGTTTTTGTTTTTGCTATAGGATATTCAATAAATATTTGATAAATTAGTCAATAATATGGTACATGGACATATAAAAGGTTTGTTCTTATTTTCTCTTGAAGGGTAGCAGAGGATGCAACCCCAAACTGTGCCTCTTTGGCATAAGAATTATTTTGAGCTGATTATTTTGAGAGACCGCAGGCAAAGGAGAAGCTCTGTAAACAGAATGGGAGGTACTCTTTTGTAAGGAAAATTTACATTACAAAGGAGGCCTGTACCAGGGAGAGAGCTACTATCAGAAAACTTTTTACCTAAGAAACTTATCCACATAATAAGGCAATTTTATTTACCAAACATCTCCTCCTCTCATTTTCCAGAGAATTACCTCCCCCTATGTTTATGTGACTCTAGTATATATGCCATTAAAATTGTTTTGTCTTGTTTTTTTTTTTTTTTTCTCTTGCTAATCTGCCTTTTATTATGGCAGGGGGCATCTTAACCAAAAACCTAGAAAGGTAGCATAAAAATTGTTTCCTCCACAACACCACCTCTCCCTCCTTCCATTCCTTTTTTCTTCCTTCCCATCACTTTCTATCACCAACTCTGAACTTTGAATCACCTGCCTGAGATTCTTTTTCTTCCCCTACCCACAGTTCCTTTCACACTGATTTCTCCAGGAAGTTTCTCTACTGTCAGGACACTTTTTCTCCATCCTTGTGTGTGACTGTGGCCCCTCAGTCGGTCACTCTGGTAACAGAAGTGATCTAATTTCTAGAGAGCAGAGGGTTTAGCTTTTAAGTATCCTTAATTATTGCAACCATCTTCTCATGGGAATATTTCTAAAATATATCATACATTGTCTTTCAAACAGAAGTTGAAGAACGTAGGGTAATAGACGGTAGAACATTCACAGTGTTGGGTCCGTAATCAAAGGAGCGAGACTGATACATAGCGAAGGTCAAGCAAAGCTTTATTTCGCGCCAAGCATCAAGAATCAAACTGACCGGCCAGAGCCTTCTCTTACAAAGAGGTGACCCCTCTCTGCCTTACAGACTAGCTTTTAAGGGCAAAGGCCATGTGGTTGGGCCCGGCCACACACAGGTGGCCAATGAGATTGTAACACACAGAGAAAGTTGCACAGTCATGCTAGGTTACACACAGGTGACCAACTGTGTTACAATTGACCCCATAATAGACATTTGAACTATCCTATCACCTTGATCAGAATTGGCGCCCAAAGGGTGGGGTCCTCACACCTTGGTAGCTAGGGAGACAGTATGAACGCCCCACTGATTGGATACCTCCACCAGTCCTGACCCACCCTTGTATTTGGGCTTTGTTACCTGGGACTGGTACCTGGGACTTGTTTTTAAGTAAGTCCCCTGCGGGGAGCGGCGGAGCCTGGCAGAAGCGGGGTAGGGACAGTTTAAGTTTTACTGCATAAACACCACAATGGCTATTCAACCGAAATGGAGCCGTTTTGGCTAAATAGGCCCTTACACACAGGTATTGGGTGTGGTGAATCTATCTACTTGCTCTTTCCCCAAATGATCCAGGCCTCTGAAACATTGACTTCTTGCTTTTAATTTTTCCTGTTTGTAAAAATTCTCCCCAAATGGTCCCCTCTAAATACCTAGTATTGTCAATTTGTTTGCCTAAAATAGTACTTTCACTGTCAAACTTTGCCTTCTTTAAATGTGGTTTTGAAAGACCAGATAACCAAGCTTATTATGATAATTCTGCAGCAAATTCTGTGGCAAATTAGTCATTTATGTAGACCTTACTGTGGATATAAGGAATTCATTCACTTATGAATAAAGAACTGGCTTTAAGCTTTGGGACATGGATTCGATAACATCTATTCTGGGTAGTCAGGGAAATTTTTAAATTTTTTACTCCTGTATTCTTGGCAAAACTACCAGTGATTTAGATTGTTACAGTGCTTTCAGGAGTTTGACAATAAAGTCCCCAGTCTTTATTTACATTTGGGTTCCAACTGATCATGAGGTCTTTATGTATATTTTCGAACAGATTAGCCTGCCATTTCCAACTTCCTCATGATGAAGTTCTAGAACATAGGTGAAGTTCAGTGGGGTGAGGTCCAGAGCCGATGACCAAGAAAGAATTCTTGAGACATCTTTGGTGCAAAACGGTGGTTTATTAAAGCACAGGGACAGGACCTGAAGGCAGGAAGAGCTGCTACCTCAGGGATGTGAGGAGTGGTCTATTACATACTTGTAAGTTGGGAAGGGATTAGGGATGATGTAAGTCTCTAAGGAATTTTGGAAGCAAGGTTTCCAGGACCTTGAGGGGCTAGCTATTGTCTGGGGAAAAGGTTATTCATTACCAGTAATAAAACCTTCTCACGAGACCCTTTAGATGTCTATCAGTGGGCCATAGGCTTGGGAATGATTGTGGACACTATCTTGGAGGTTTAGAGATAAAGTTCCCTAAAGCAATTGTTAAAGTAGACTTACAGGATCCTGGTTGGGAGTAGGGGGTTGGTCAGGCTAGGATTGTCCTTTGCCCTTAGCAAAGCCTTAAGGTGGAGGTCACTCTGCCTGTTTTAAGGGCTTGTCAATAGGTAAGGATATTTAAGAATTATTCTTCTGCCTCTGTGTCCCACATCACTCAGGTTTTAATTTTTTTTTTTATCAATATGGAATATCATCAATCCCTGCCCTTAGAATGTTTCCAAATTCATGTGTAATAAGCCACTTTGATAGTCAGTGGTTCAGAGGTTATCAGGGGACCACGGTGGCACATTTTGGTCCAGCCTGCCTTTGGTCTCCATAATGTCCAGCATGTAGCTAATTTGATATCTTTTCATTTTCGCTATATCTTTACCATAACACACACACACAGAACTAGACACTCATATACAGACACACATATACACATATCCCATTAAGGAGAAATTGGAAAAAAAGAAACCAAAGAGGAATTCCTAAGGTGAGCAATTTGGAGGAGAGAGAAGAGGCACTAACAGTGGTGAAATAAATATACAACACAGATTCCCATTTCTTAAGAGCTTATGTTTCCATCAAGGTTACTGAAGCATTTTCAACTAGAATACTAAAAATTTCAGAGCACCAAAAATCTCTCCAGATTTATTTAGGCAAAACAAGCAAAACATAACCCATGACACAACAGAGCGCCTTTTGAGGGCTAAGGCAGGAGCAGGAGCTGAAGGAGGGGCTGAGGGGGAGAGTGTTTGGTGTGGAAGGCATTCTCTAAGACCCAAAATCTAGAACCATGGCTGGAAAAAGATACCTCAGTCCAATTATGTTGTCTGTACTAATGCGACTAAACAGCCCTAAAATTACCCAAACTGAGAAAAGGAAATTTGATACCCCTCCACTCAGATCAGATGCATTTCCTGTAGCACCATTTCTCCGTATAATTCTTAAGAGTTTCTTGTCAGAAATTCTGTTGTTTTCCAAATCCCTCTGCTTTTCTCCTTCTTGACCGCAGACACCCCCGGGCATGTACGCGCAGGAAGAGAGAAACAGCTCCCAGCTCCGGCAGAGGCCTACAATGGTACACAATTCTGCCATGAGTTCATCCTAAATCAACTGAGAGCAGCAGCAGATATGTCTTCCCAAAACACTAGGAAACAGCCAAATCTTTTATTTTCCTCCATCCATGTAGCTTTGGGGCCACCAGATGGCACTGTTGCAGACAAGCGCTCGCAGCCTCGCTGCAGTGTGAGTTTGAGAAATGACAGGAAATGTTAAAGTGAACCCCAGAGTGTGTTGGTTGCACGTCTCTAAGACGCAGTGCATCTTGAGGGTGATAACTGTCTTTCCAAAGTTCATTTCGAAATAGCAGAAAGCTACAAAGCAGCTTCAGTGGGTTTCGATCAGTTGAAATTGACCAGCCAGGTCACCAGTAAAAGGAAAGATATTTTCAGAGAACTGAAATGTAAGAGGTTGATGACTGCAGATCAAGAGACAAGCTCACTGGAAACCACGAAATCAGTCAAAACAAGCTCTCAAAAACTTCACGTCCCCACTGTCTTCTGTTTTATTCTGTCCATTGATTCGACTTGGTCCCCCAACCACTGTTCACTGCAAACCATTGCCCACTCAGGCAACACAGGAACACACTCACATTTTAGAATGAAAGTGTTGCAGAATTACCAATAACCACACTGGTCAACCAAAGAAAGTGTCCATTGATTTCCCGTGTTGTAAATTGGTCCAGATAATTTCTGTAGCTTGAGTGCCTCATTAACTCACTAATTTGAAATAATCTGAACATAAACTGAGCTAAAGTTTTCTCTTGCCCTGTGTCCGGATTCATTTAAGTCAATTTCTTTGAGCACACTGCTGAGAAGGCCAAAGCTCTGTGTTCAATACCCACTTGATTTTACTATGTTTCTTTAACAAACTCCTTGCTCCCATTCCTAGCTATGTGGTTTAGGATTAAGGTCAGAATGAAGGTAAGGAGTGGGAACAGAAAGAGTGTGAATGGAGAAATACAAATATAATCTAATTACTGGGGGAGGGGGAGGACCTCAAATCCAACCTCTGATTTGGGTTCAAAGTAACAGAGAATTAGCCCAACTCACACTGTCTCTCCCATTGAATGCAGCTGTGCAGAGTTCAAGGACTATCTCTCTGAGGACACTAAATAGTAAACTAGTAACAGAAGGCTTAGGGGAGAAGACTAAAACTCAAAGTGCCACCAAGTTATCAGGGAGTTTCACATTTGTCTTCCTCTCTCTCCCAGGGTGAAAGCAGAGTAGCATAAAATCTGGAGGTGGGCGCTGACCTGTGCATAGAGAGGCATTTCAGGAGAAACCTGGAAAATAAATAAAACTGCCCCTATTCATAGATGACATGATTCACTATGTAGGAAATCTCCAGGAACCTACAAAACCCTCCTAGAAATAATAGCCGAGTTTAGCAAAGTCACAGGATATAATAAGGCAACACACAAAAATCAATTGTATTTATATATGGTGGCAATGAACAGTTGAAAACAGAATTTTTTTTCTTTAAAAAAGCACTGCTTACAATAGCTTTAAAGAACATAAAATACTTATATATAAATCTCACACAACCTATACTGGATCTCTCTTTTCAATACTGTAAAATGCAGATGAAAGAAATCAAAGAAAGCCTAAGTGAATGGAGACACATACAGTGCTCATGTATCAGAAGATAATACAGTAGAGGTGTCCATTCCAAAATTGATTTATAGGCATCACAATGCCAACGGTGAAAAAACAAACAATTCAGCTAAAAATGGGCAAAGAATTTGAACAATTTACCTAAGAGGATGTGTGTATAGGAAAACACACACACACACACACACAAAGATGAGCAACATCACTAGCCCTGAGCTAGTGGGGAAATGCAAATCAAAACCACATGTGATATGCCTGCATAATTGTAAGATGACTAAAATATAACATACTGATAATGCCAAGTGCAGGTCAGGACACAAAGCAGCTGGAACCCTCACACATTGCTAGAGGGGATGCCCAGTAGTGCAGCGCCTTAGAGATGAGTTTGGCAGCTTTTACAAAGCTACCCATACATTTACCATAGGACTGGGAACCCTGTCCCTGGGTATTTTACCTTATAGATATGAAAATCTGTGTTTACCCAAAGAGCAAATGTCTACAGCAGCTGTATTCATTATTGCCAAATCTGGAAACAGTCCAGGTGTCTTTTTTTTTTTTTAAGATTTTATTTATTTATTTGAGAAAGAGCCTGAGCCTGAGCCTGAGCCTGAGTCGGTGCGGAGGGGTAGAGGGAGAGGGAGAAGCTGACTCCCCTCTGAGCAGGGAGTCCGACACAGGGCTGGATCCCAGGACCCTGGATCCTGACCTGAGCAGAAGGCTGACTGAGCCACCCAGGTGCCCCAGTCCAAGTATCTTTCGATGAGTGAATGGATGAACAGACCATAAGACATCATGCAGCAGAGTACCACTCCGCAATAGAAAGGAACATGCTCCTGATACCCACAGCGACCTGGGTGAATCTCAAAGGCATTATGTGGAGTGAAAGCACCCAGTCTCTGGGGCGCCTGGGTGGCTCAGTGGGTTAAAGCTGCTGCCTTCGGCTCGGGTCATGATCCCAGGGTCGTGGGATCGAGCCCCATATCGGGCTCTCTGCTCTGCAGACAGCCTGCTTCCTCCTCTCTCTCTCTGCCTCTCTGCCTACTTGTGATCTCTGTCTGTCAAATAAATAAATAAAATCTTTAAAAAAAAAAAAAAAGAAAGAAAGCACCCAGTCTCAAAAGATCATAGAGTGCATGATTCCATTGATGTGATATTCTCAAAAAAGACAAATCTCTAGTAATTGAGGATTTATCAGTGTTTGCCAAGAGTCAGGGGTCTAATGAGTCTACAAAGCAGTTACACAAGGGAGTCTTTGGGGGACATGGAACTGTTTTGCATCCTGGTTGTTCTAATCTACTTCCCTGTCCTTCTGTGCCCGCTCTGGTTCCAGGGCTCAACCACCCTTGTCTGAGCTATTTTAATAACATTGTACACTGGGCATCTTGTGTCTAAGTTCTCCTCCCAGCCCAAATACCACACATATTTTCTAAAATTCAATTTGATTTATGTTACTTCAGTACTTAAAATTTTTCAGTGGATAAGACAGAGGCCAGCTTATTTAGCAGAATGTTCAGGATCCTTTAAAAATAAAACTCAATCTACCTTTCCAATATCATTTACTATTACTCTTCTCTATACACCAATGATTTCATAAACTTATTTGTTATTCTCTGAACATACTCCAGTTCCATCACCATCTTTGCTTATGCCGTTCTTTCTGCCAACCAGAACTTTCTTCCATTCTACAACCTGGTGAAACTCTGTATTGCATCAAGCACTGGGTGTGGTGCATAAATAATAAATTCTGGAAAACTGAAAAGAAATTAAAAAAATAAAAATTTTTTAAAAAGGATCATATCATCTGCAAAATAAATAAATAACCAACTCAAATATTACTCCTTTAATAAAGACCTCATCATCATCTGCTGTTGGAAAGAATTAAGTAACACAGGTATGGCATGTGTCCATCACAGTGTATAACCATCCTACGTACTCAATAAATCCTCGTTACCATTAACCAAACCATCTCTTGCTCTCTCATAGTATTTCTTCCTTTTTTCTTACAGCTCTTATCTCCTGTATTGTAAGTAGCTGCATATATGCCTGTTTCCCTTGCTGCAATGAGATCTTTCTGAAGAAAGAAATTGAGCACTGCTTATTTTGACAGTGTTTATTGTTGAGCCTAGTAGGCAGTAGGTGTTCAATAAGTGTTGAGTGGGGGAAAAGGAAGCAAAAGAAGGAGAAGAGGAAGAGAAGAATTAAGAGAGGAGAGAGCACGTGCTAGGAGGTGAGTCTTCTCCCACTAATACAGAAACGCTGAGCTTGTAATTAGCAGGACAGATTCCCCCAGAAAACATTGGTAGTGTCCCTGCTCTGCTTTATCAATGCCAGGGAAGTGGGCAAAGATAACCTTCTTATGATTACAAAGAGCTGTAAGGTGACAGTAGATGTTTCACCATCCAACCTCCTCCCAGCTTCTGGCAGGAATTTACGGGAAAACAAACCCATGTGCCACTTTACCAGCCTCTCTGATTTCCTGGTCTGCAAGCCGACTGGGTGAATAATGTAACCTGTATGGGAAAATTTCAGTATGTTCTGTTATTCCTTTGCATATTCAAAATTAATGAAAATAGTTATTAGTTTTAATAATTGTTAATATGATAATAGTATTCATTGTGTACCTACTATATATATACAGTAGGCATAGTGCTTGGTATTTTTTACAAGTTAACCAGAAATAAAGAAAATCCAGACATGATTTATATTTACCTGAATGAGGAGTCATTTTCTTTTTTATTAGTGAACACAAACACGAGTAATTCTTAACATATTTTGTGTGTGTAGTTTTCACACCTAGCGTGGAGCCCAATACAGGGCTTGAACTCACCACCCTGGGATCAAGAACTGAGCTGAGATCAAGAGTCAGACCCTTAACTAACCGATCCACCCAGGAGCCCCTGAAAATACATGAGTAATTTTTTTTAAGATTTTATTTTATTTATTTGAGAGACAGAGAGAGCATGAACAGGGGGAGGGGAAGAGAGAGATAAGCAGACTCCCCACTGAGTAGAAGGCCGTAGGCTGGGCTCCACCTCAAGACCACTGAGGTCATGGCCTGAGCAGAAACCAGAGTCAGACACCTAACCGAAGAGCCACCCAGGAGCCCCAAGATGAGATTCTTAATTCAAGTTTCAGGAGAAGCAGTAACTCAGGGAAGGAAAGCAGAATGCCTGGAGAAAGAGAAAAACAGGCTCTGACTTGTTGTATGACACTAATAACTCCCTAGATCTGAGCCAGTGTCCTAATCTATAACATGAGGGCTTTGAGCTAGAACAATGCTTCTCAAACTTGAATGTGGATATGAACCACTCGGGGATCTCTCTCAAAGGCAAGTTCTTATTCAGGAGCTCTGGAGTAGAAATTCTACGTCCCTGGTGATGGGATCTAGGTAACTATGAGCATCACATTTAGCATTAAAGTTCTAAACCAAAGAAGACATCATCTGAAGGTCGTATGGAAATCTCTGGATTCCAGTTTCGTAGATTCCACCCTCAGCAGGAGCAATGAATGACGGGTGTCTCTCCTTCAGGATTCCTTGCCTCAAGATAGAGATTTGCCAACCTTCAAGAAGAAGCCAATGGAAAGAAAACAGGAGTGTGAATGCCATAGACAATGCAGTAATTGCAGTGATTCCCCATGCCCTGCCATGAAAATTTGCAACACCTTTCAAAAGCCCTATTTAATTCTAAAATCCTCCTTTTCCTTCCTGCCTCCTGCCCGCCCAAGCTGCCACACAACCCAGTTTTCAGGAAACATCCCTGTGAGGCAAACTAGAGCTCAGAGCAAGATTGGGGGTGGGCTATTGTCAAGTTGCAAATTGCTTAAACTCAGCTGTTGTTTTGTTTGGGTTTTTGTTCTGCCCTCAAAGATCTTGGCCTGTTCTAACATTTTATAGACTATACCTTATTAAGAAAGAACTTCTGAGCACTACACTCTTCCAATTCCCCACATAGGGGCTTTCTGAGTTGTATAGTAACACCAACTTTAGAAGGAGGTAAGCACATAAGGGGAAAAAAAAAAAAAAAAAGAAAGAAAAAAAACACTGGATTAAAGAAAATTCCTGGGGCACTTGGGTGGCTCAGTGGGTAAAAGCCTCTGCCTCTGGCTCAGGTCATGATCCCAGGGTCCTGGGATTGAGCCCCCTATTGGGTTCTCTGCTCACTGGGGAGCCTGCTTCTTCCTCTCTCTCTGCCTCTCTGCCTACTTGTGATCTCTGTCTGTCAAATAAATAAGTAAAGTCTTTTAAAAAAAATATTCCTGAATAATAAATCCAGTCATGCTAGCCTATTACACATTCAAAGAATTAATTAAAAACCAGTTAATCTCTAATCTAAGAAAATAATATAGCATATCTTGCTTTAATATGTTTGAGTTCTGACTGACATTTCATTTGTTCAAGAGGATTTTTTTTTGCTCTTTTCTGTCAAGAGATGTTGGCAAAGCTGTGTGTAATCAACTTTTTCATTCTGACTGGCAAAGACTATTAGCCGTTAAGACAGGGAGATGTACAGTGCCTCTGTCATGGGTGTGGATGTACACCGTAAGGATATACGGCAGTGAAACAGGAAGTTCTTGATGAGACACCTCAGCCCCTGAAAGTGACCTGTTTGAATACCATTCCAACTCTAACGCCTCCAGTGTTCTCTGTTGGCATTCTGCAAGATGGAAGGAAGGAGGCAACCGGTAAATTGTCTTTCCTGAGTCTGCAAACACCATTCCCATGTGAGGTGCCTCCATTTCCCCCTCTGGAAAACAGTGATGGAAATGACCTACCTTATTTAATCAGCGTCTCTAATACTTGATTAGCCCCTCAGGCCAAAGCAGCTGGGTTAGGCTAAGAATGGAAAGTCCTCTACAAGGGGCTTTTACATTTCCTGCTTCTGGGAGAGATTCAGTGTGCTCCAAAGCAGCTGACAATGGCAAAGGGATTTTCAGGCCCATCAAGCCTAGGTGGAAGGAAAATAAGGAACTAGGGGAGAGTTAAAAATGAGCCACAGTTCAACTGGGCTCCAAGGGGAGCCTAAAATGGAAAATGGGCCAAACAAAATAATGTATATTTTTAACTCATAAATAGGCCAGCAAAATTATATTCAGTCTTTTTAAAGAGCTCTGATACAAATCTAGCCACTAATATCCTCGTTTGTCTGGCCATCCCATATTTCTTTTCTTCTTTTTTTTTTTTTTTTTTAAAGATTTTGTTAATTTATTAGAGAATGTGCATGAGAGGGGAGAGGGGGTTGGGAGGAAGGACAGATGGAGAGGGAGAGAGGGAGAAGCAAACTCCCTGCTAAGCAGGGAGCCCAACATGGGGCTGGTCCCAGGACCCCGGGACCATGACCTGAGTTGAAGGTAGATTCTTATCCAATTGAGCCACCCAGGTGCCCTCCATCCCACATTTCTTAAGTCATTTTATTTTACTACATGAAGAAAATAATAGGAGGCTCTGTTAGCAAAGGAACCAAGGAATGTAAGTAATTACTCAGATCATTTAAATTATTATGGCTATTTAACTCCAATTACATGGGTATTTCAGGAAGGCTTTTATGTCCCACCCTTTCCCCTGCTCCCGATAAAAATTATCTGGGTAAATATTGCTGTTCTCTTATACACTTTTTGTGTAGATAAACTAAGTCCTCCATTTTCTCACTGGGACCTTAACTATTAAATCTTTCTAGCACCTTGATTCTATGATGACCTCTAAGTTGTAAATCACCACTTGCTTTAGATATTTACAAGCCAAAAGTTCATTCATTCATTCTTTTTTTTTCTTTTCTTTTTCAAGAAACACTTAATGAGCATAGGCTAGTCGCCAGGCATTGTTCTCTATACACAAGAGTGACCAGAATCAAATAGTTCAGTGGGAAAGATAGAAAGTCAAATAATCAAATAAATAAATCCTACTTAAAAATTATATTAAGTACCAGTTCTATGAAAGATTAAGACTGGGGGACTTAACCTGTTCTTTGAGTGATATTACACCTGAGAACTGAAAGATAAGGAAGAGGCACCTGGATAAAGGGTATGGTAAAGGATTACAATGAGAGAGAACAGCATGCACAAATGCCCTGTGGTAGGAAGGAGCACAGTGTATTAAAAGAAATGAGACATGACTGGAAGCTGGTCAGACATAGCACAAACTGTACGAACAATGAATGCCACAGAACATGAGAGGAAGAATGTTTCTATTCAGGTGAGATGGTGAGGGAAAGTTTTCTTAGGTAAAATGGGACTTGGAGGTAAACTGTCAAGAAAGTGAAGAGTTTAGAAAGGAAAATGCTATGTATTTCTGGCAGCTAGCACAGCAAAAACAAAGGCATGAAATTATAAAAGCCTAAAACATGTTATTTCCTTTTTATTGACCTTCTTTCAATTTATGTATATGTGACCTGGTTTATTTGAAAATCAAAGAAATATGTTGCCATATTTTAAAATTGAATTCCTACAGAGAGGGACCTAAAATGAAAAGGATAAGTCCTTCTTATATAAAAATTAACTCAAAGTGGATTATAGACTTAAATGTAAAAACTAAAACGTTAAAAAAAAAAATAGAAGAATTTTCAGTGTTTAGGGCCAGGCAAAGAGTTCTTAAACTTGACACCAAAAGCACAATCTGCTTAAAAAAAAAAATCTTGATAAATTGAACCTCATCAAAATTAAAATTTTTGTCTGCAAAAGCTCCTGTGAAAAGTATGAAAAGACAAGCTAGAGACTGAGAGAACATATTTGCAAACCAAATAGCTAACAAAGGACTTGTATCTAGAATATATAAAGAACTCTCAAAATTCAACAGTTAAAAAAAATGCAATTAGAAAATGAGCAAAAGACAGGAAGAGACATTTTGCTGAAGAGGATATGCATACAGCAAATAAGCACATGAAAGGATGCTTTACATATTAGCCATGGACAGAATGCAAATGAAAAACCTTGATGAGATATCACTCTACACCTACCAGAAGGCCTTAAACAAAAAAGCGACAGCACCAAATACAGGTGACGATTTGGAGAAACGGGATCCCTCATACACTGGTGAGAATGTCAAGATGGTGTGGTCATTTTAGAAAACAATTTGGTAGTTTTTATAAAATTACACATTCAATTGCGATATGACCCAGAAATTGCCTTCTTGAGAAAGAAAAACATATTCACACAAAAACCTATGTGTAACTGTTCATACCAATTTTATTCATAATATTCCCAAACTGGAAACAATAGACGTCCTTCAACCGATAAATGCATCACCAGCTAGACCCCTAGACCTGACTTTACTACCCACCTACTTCTGTTCACTAACCTCTGTCTTATATTCCTCTGTAAGCTCTTCTTACCTCTTAACTCAGGCAAATGAATCCAGAAACCACCCCTCAGGGGATGGCAGCTGCCCTAATAAGACCTCTCACTGGCCCAAAAGATCACCCAGATCTTTTGAGCTAAACCCCTGATTCTCACCTGCGCAGATGGACTTTGGTGTGACCTCTGGAATGACCTACCATTACCTCTACCTCATTTTAATATTGAAATCTCTGCCCAACGGGGAGCCTCAGCCCTATTTACATAAGATACCATGTATGTATAAGCATGTTTTCTTAAGGCCCCTGTGAGACCTTCTTAAGGCCCCTGTGAGACCTTGTGCCCACCTCTACATACGATGACAAGTCTTCCCTATCTAAATAGTCATCCTAACCATAAACAAAAGGAACCCATTTACCAGGTCCTGGGGAGTCATGGCTTTGGAAGCCACTCCTGATCTCTTTATTTTCTGCAAATAAAAGTTTTTTCTGTGTGACAACCCAACGTGGTACAGTTTCTGACTCACCAAGGAGCAAACTCACATTGGTTTGGTTACAAGTGGTTAAACCATGACACAAACCTAGCACCAAATACAATCCCGGAATGAAAATTAACCAAATATTAATATACACAGCAACTTGATGAGTACTTGGGGTTACACTGAGCAGAAAAAAAAGCCAAAAGTTACATGCCATATAATTCCATTTATATAACAGTTTTGAAAAAAAAATACATAAACAACATATTAGGGGTTGTCAGAATTTAAGAATATAGAACATCCTCTATTTAAAAAAATAGAGAGAGATATTTGCCATCCAGAATATTATCTTTCCTTGGAACATTTTCTTCTGACAGGGAAGTAGCAATCCCAAACCGACTTAGCCTAGTAAAAGATTTATATGATTAACGCTAGGCTTCAGTCCATGCGAGATCTGACTCATTTAGGATTTACCCTTGATCCTAGCATATTTTCCTTCTATGCCTCACCCAATCATGGGAGACTCACCAAGGCCCTTGTGTGTACAGACCATGAACCCCAATATTTGTTCTCAAGTCATTTGAGTCTGCTAAAGCTCTACCCAGCTCTGCCTCTTAAGTCCATAGATGCCCCTGTGATTAAAAGCTTACCTCTCTAGGCTTTCTTCTCAGGAAATTTTGGCTCCCTACACTTTCACTGCCTTGTTAATTCCCAATACTTCAAACAGATTCTTTTCTCCAGATTTTCTATTTTTGCTCGTTGGGAGTGTTCAGTGGAAGAGGAAGTCTCAATTGCCTTTTTATGTTGACTTTTATATAACTTATCCCACTTTTCCACTGGAGACTTTCACCCAGGCCATGAATCCTTCCTCTCCAATATAAAATTTTTACTTCTGATATTTGTCCTTGTGAAAGATAAAAATATTTTGTCCTCATCTATCTTAAAAAAATTTGTAATCTCATGTATGGAACTTTTTCTGGCCATAATCGCTTAGCATGACCACCATTTCCATTCAGACTTTTGAAGTAATTTGCCATATTATCTTCCAGCACTCAGAGTTACTAATGAGAACACGGCTTCAGTGGGTCCAGGGAAATTTGTTCTTTCTCTGTTTCTTCTTCCTTTCCCTCTTTGTATCCTTCTCTCCCTCCCTCTCCTTTGTTGCTAAGTATTTCCCTTGTTTCTCCACAGTGCATTTACCATCATTGGGATCTTAGATGTTCATTATCAACGATCTATACTCTTTCTCTTGTTTTCCACAGTTTTACCCTTGCGGGTTCTCATAATAAAATATAAGCATCGTTCTCAATTTTTAAGTTTTATCCCTTCTTTTATATTTGTATGTATGTATTTCAGCAATTGTATCAGTGATTTTTCCTTTAATTTTTCATAGTTTCTGTTTGTTATCTCACTATTCCATTCTTGTAGTATTATGTGCTTATTTTAGAAATGAAGTAACGTCTTTTCCCTAAGAATGTTAATTTTTGTTTGTATCTGCATGTGGTGTTTTAAAAGTATATCTACACAATCTTTTCCAGTCCATTCCTCAAAAGATAGAGACTAATTCCCTTCCGCCTTGAGTGCGGGCTAAATTTAGGGACTCCCTTCTAGTAAAGAGAATGTGGCAGAAGTCACCAGGAAAATGCCAAATTAAACAGTTTACAGTCTAGATGTACAAGTGTGTATGTCCTCAAATCTCACTGATCTGCCCTAGTAAGTTGCAGAATAACTGCTCTATAACAATGCTTAAGAACATTTCCAATTTAAACACAAGTTGAAACATTTTAGAAAGGTGAGATTTAAAAATAGAGAAGTGACTTATTTTGATAGTTTAAATTACACAAGCTACTAAGGGTAGCTTTTATGAAATTGGGGAAGTTAAACTTTCTTTTCCAGCAAAGCAAAATTTGCCACAAAGGACAAGGCAGAAGGTAATATATTCCATCAGTGGAATATGTGATTCCATCGAGAACAGGCTGATAGGTTGCTGGCTGGAACTGGAACAAGCCAGACCTGATGATAAAAACAAGCCAGTGGAAGTAACAAAACTTGGTTCATCATCTATCATGAGGCTGGATGCCTACCTAGTAGGCATCAATTACGGCATCAATTACGAGTTCCCGATTGTATGGATATTAACACACAAATTTTTGTTTTGTTTTGTTTCAGTATTTGCAAGTATCAGGCACGGAGCAAGGTGCTAGAGATAAAACAGGGAAAAAGAAGACATGCGGTCTGTTTAGAAATTTACTTTCTCAAGAGAAATAGGAACATTAATCAAATAGTCACATAAATAATTATTTGACGAAGTCAGCATTTCCCAAACTTTGGAACATGCAATTTATTAAAAACAAAAATGTATTGAGGCAACACCAATAAAAGATCATAAGATATAAGGGGCAAATGGATGAAAGTAGACAGCAAGAAGCGGTATCACGGATTGCTTAATTACTGTGAGGAGTGATACAAATTTGATTCATGTGAGTTTTTTATTCTCTAATAGAAAAAATCCAAATTATAGAGAGAAAATATTTTATTAAAAACAAGAATAAACAAGATAATAAAATATTACAATACATGTAAGAAAATAAGACAAGATATACAAGATAGACCAGCAAAAACAAAATAGACCACATACATCAATATGATAGTTTGTAAATGCTGCCTATGCATCAGTGAACAAACTAAATGTCATTTACACGTGCATCAGGTGATCAATCATGCGACATCTTGGCATTCTTCATGACTGCACCCCACCTCTTAGAAAGCGGAGGATAGCACAGTAAAACGAACAGGCATAGAAATGTCCTTAACATTTTTCCATACATATGTACATATTTTAAATGATTTTTATAAGAAAACTTATTCCATGCATCACTATCTTTTTTCATGGGTACCCCTTCTTCCAAGTATCTTCTTTGTTGACTCTCTGTTTAAGTACCAATGAGGATATCTCTGAAGGAACCTATTTTAACTCTTTCTAAAAGAGCAAGGTATTTGAAAGGTAAGAATAGAAATGGTCCTCAGAGATCATTTTAGTTAAAATCCTAGTACTATAAAAGAGGAAATTCAATGTTTTCAGAGAATTATAGTATTTTGAAGATTTAAAATATCATAAAGGAGAGGTGCCTGGTGGCTTGGTCAGTTAAACATCTGCCTTTGGCTCAGGTCATGATCTCAGGGGTCATAGGATTGAGCCCCAAGTCAGGCTCTCTGCTCAGCAAAGAGTCTGCTTCTCCCTCTCCCTCTGCACCCCCCCATGCTCTCTCTCTCTCTTAAATAAATAAAATATTTTAAAAAATGAAATAAAATATCATAAAGAATTGCTAACTAGACCTATAGAAATGATGACATTGTACATAATTCCTAACCAGCATTCATGTAGTGTCGGCCTCAAAGTTTTCACCAATACACTCCTTTCCCATTGGTTTATTCAGTAAGTATTAATGGACTACTTCTGTTGTGCTGGAGGTAATTACAAAACCTCAGAAAAGAGGGTCTTGTAAGCCCTCAAACAACTTACAATTTAATCAGGGCTCCTGATAACAAGGTCATGTTTGACATATGTATGCTTCAATAGGAAAACCATTTAAATACTATGAAACTTCAAATCAGTTAAAAATTAGAGACTCGGAATTCAATCTCAACTTTATAAAAATGTTACTTTTTCACATGCAATGTCTGGGTCAAAGAACTAATGTTAGTGGAGGCATATGGGTAAAACACCACCAAGTGTTACTGGAACCGCTACCTCTGGCTGGGACCGATGTAATGACTTCTTTATTAAATTCTCTATTTTTTTCCCTTCCCACCAAGATAATGAATGTATCCATGGATTCCAAATGTCTTCTTGTGCCCCTTTGTAATTCCTCCTTCCCCTCCCCACCCCCAACTAACACTAGGCAACCACTGATCTGCATTCAGTCGTACAGCTTCATGTTTCCTAAGATTTTATGTATGTGGAATCATACAGCGTGTGCTCTGATTTTGCCTGAATTCTTTCACTCAGCATCATTATATTGAGATTTATCTGTGCAGCTGTATGCATCAGTAGTTTATTCTGTTTTATTGCTGAACAGTATTCCATTATACGATACCACAATAGGTTCACCCATTCGCTTATTGATGGACATCTGGGTTATTTCCACTTAGGGGCAATTACAAATATAGCTGCTTTAGCAAATTCTGCCCCAATCCTTGTATAAATATATGCCTTTGTTTCTCTTCCATATATCAGTAAGAGGGGAAACACTGAGTTAAATAGCTGATGTATGTTTACCTTTTTAAAGAAACTTCCAAACTCTTTCACAAAACTCTTGTTTATACCATTTTATATCCCTGCCCATAATGTATGAATGTTCCAGTTTTTCCCACCCATGCAAATATTTGACACCATCGGTCTTTAATCTTGGATATTCAACTATATATGCAATGCTATCTCATGGTTTTGATTTGCTTTTCTCTAATGGCTAATGAGATCAGGCATGTTTTCATGTGCTCATTTGTCATTTACATATCTCTTAACTACTTTATTATTAGATTGTTACTGAGTTTTCTTATCAAGTTTGAGAGTTCTTTACAGATTATAAGACACAGGTCCTTTATCAAATATGTGGCCTGCCAGAATTTTCCCCTACTCTCTGACTTGTCTTCTCATTTTCCCTAGAGTGTCATTTAAAGGGCATACGTTCTTAATTTTAATGAAGTTCAATGTGTTAATGTGTTTCTTCATGGATTGTGCTCTTTGGGTTGAGGTATGTTTTGTGGCCTAAAGTAGGGGTCAATAAATATTTTCTATAAAAGTTCAAATAGTAAATAATTAAAATTTTCAGGCCAAATGGTATCTGTCATAAACACATAGCTCTACAGTTGTCATGTAAATTGGCATGGCTGTGTTCTCATGAAACTTTATTTAGAAAAATATAGAGTGGGCTATATTTAGCCAGTGAGCCACTGTTTCCTGACTCCCAGCCTAGAGACTGGTCTGTCTGGGTAGAAGTTCCACATGTAGTTAAAAGCATGTGTATTCTGCTGTTGTGAGAATTGTTCTATCAGTGCAATGAGATCGAGTTAGTTGACAGTATTAAGTCATCTAGTCCAGCAGGCTTTCTTATTCACTGTCTGCTTGTTCTATCAATTATTAGGAGAGGAGTATTGAAATCCCTGACTATAATTGTTAATTTGTCTATTTCCTTTATCAGTTTTGCTTCACAGGCATACCTTGGCAATACTGCAGCTTCAGTTCCAGACCATCACAATAAAGCGAATATCACAATAAAGCAAGTCAAGTAAATTTTTCAGTTTCCCAGCACCTATAAAAGTTATGTTTACAGCATACTGTAGCCTATTAAGTGTGCAATAGCAGCATAGCTATAAAGCCAACGTACATACCTTAATTTAAGAATGTTTTACTGCTGGAATGTCTGGGTGGCTCAGTCAGTTTAGCGTCTGATTCTTGATTTCGGCTCAGGTCATGATCTCAGGGTTGTGAGATCAAGGCCCCTGCTGGACTCTGTGCAGAGCATGGAGCCTGCTTAAGATTCTCTATCACCCTCTTCTTCTGCCCCTTCCCCTCAGTTCATGCTCTCTCTCTTTTACAGAAACAAACAAACAAAAATGCTTAATAGCCAGAAGAGTCTAACCATCATCTGAGCTTTCAGTGAGCTGTAATTTTTTTTTTTTTTTTTTTTTTTTTTTTTTGCTGGTGGATAGTCTGGCCTCAGTGGCGACAGCTAATGACTGATCAGGGTGATGGTTGCCTGAGGTTAGGCAGCTACGGCCATTTCCTAAAATAAGACAAGAGTGAATTTTGCCCCATAGACTGACTCTTTCTCACGAACGATTTCCCTGTAGCTTTGGGATGCTGTTTGAAGACATTTTACCCCCAGTTAGAACTTTGTTTAAAACTGGAGTCAGTCCCTTCAGACCCTGCCCCGCCTTTATCAAACACGTTCCTGTAACATTCTAAATCCTCGGTCATCATTTCGACAATCTTCACAGCCTCGCCCAGAGTAGATTCAATTTCAAGAAAATGCTGATCACTGGTCACCATGACAAATAGAGCAGTCATGAAAAACTTTGAAATATTGTGAGAATTCCCAAAACGTGACACAGAGTGACAAAGTGAGCAAATGCTCTTGGAGAAAGTGGAGCCGGTAGACTTGTTGGACACAAGGTTGCCACAAAACTTCAGTTTGTTGAAAAAAAAAAAAAAAGGCAGTATCTGAAGTGCAATTCGGGGAAATACAATAAATGGGGCAAGTCTATATTTTATAACTCACTGGCTGGAAAACGGTTTAAGATTATGTTCTCTGCTGAATCGTCATCTTTATCATCATGAAATGATCCCATCATCCCTGTCCTAAAATCTACGATGTCCGACACGAATATAGCCACTCCAGCTTTCTTTTAATTACCCTTAACATGTTTACCTTTCCCATGCTTTTACTTTAAACTGAATGTGTCTTTATATTTAAAGTGGATTTCTTATCGGCAACATATAGTTAGATCTTGCTTTTTACCTAAGATGATAATATTGACCTTTTAATTGGGGGTATTGAGAATACTTACCCTTAATGTGTCATGGAGAGTTGTGTTTAACCCTACTGCTTTGATATCTGTTTTCTATTTGCTTGATCGGCTCTTTTTTCTCTTTTTTTCCTCTTCCCCTGCCTCATTTTGTATTAATTAAATATCTTTTAATGATTCCATTTTTGTCTGATTTTTAGCTACAACTTTTCAGTATTATATTTGCTGTTTCTGTTATACTTTTTTAAATTATCGAGGCCTGCCTTCAAGTCATACTACCTTGCCTATAAGCCTACACAACACTTTATTTCCATTTGTACTTATTCTACCTTTATGTTACTCCTGTCATATATTTTCTTTCTACGTATGTTATAAATGCCACAACACATTGCTGCTGTATTTGTTATAAGCACCCAATTATCTTTTATATAGATTTGAATAAAAAAAAGGTTTCTTGTGTACCCATATAACCACCATTTTCAGTAATCCTCACTGTTTTTTCTAGTTACAGTTCCACCCACCAACTTTCTCCTTCCTTTAACATTTCTTAAAATACAAGTCTGCTAGTAAGGAATTCTTTTAGCTTTTATGTCTGAAAATATCTTTACATCACCTTAATTTTTGAAAGCTAATGTCATAAGGTAAAGAATTCTAAGTTAGAAGTTTTTTTTGAATGTTTTGCTTTTCTTTTTTAATTTTCTTTTTTATTATTATTATTATTGCCTTAAATTTATTGCCTTAAAGATGTTGCACTGTCTGGCTTGGTAGTTCCTCAAGAATCTGCTATTTCACTCTTTATACCTTTCATGTAACGTATCCTTTTCTTGTCTGACCATTTTTTTCAATTTCAATTTTAGGTAGTTAACATACAGTGCAATACTGGTTTCTGGAGTAGAATTCAGTGATTTATCACTTACGTACAACACCCAGTGCTCATCAGAACAAGGGCTCTCCTTCATTTCATCCCCATCACCCATCTAGCCCATCCTCCACCTACCTCCCTCCACCAACCCTCAGTTTGTTCTCTCTCATTAGGACTCTCTTATGGATGGGGTGTCTGGATGGCTCACTGGGTTAAGCCTCTGCCTTCAGCTCAGGTCATGATCTCAGGGTCCTGGGATCAAGCCCTGCATCGGGCTCTCTGCTCAGTAGGGAACCTGCTTCCCCCTCTCTCTCTGCCTGTCTCTCTGCCTACTTGTGATCTCTCTGTCAAATACGTAAATAAAATCTTAAAAAAAAAAAAAGATTATCTTATGGTTTGTTTCCCTCTCTCCTTTTTCTTATTTTCCTCCTTTCCATATGTTCATCTGTTTTCTTTCTTATATTCCACATATGACTGAGGTCATACGGTATTTGTCTTTCTCTGGCTTATTTCACTTGGCATGAAAGCCCCTAGCTCCATCTGTTGTTGCAAATGGCAAGATTTCATTCTTTTTGATGGCTGAGTAATATTCCATTCCAACGCTCCACATCTTCTTTATCCATTCATCAGTGGACGGACATTTGGGCTCTCTCCATAGTTTGGCCACTGTTGATAATGGTGCAAGAAGCATCTGGATGCATATATCCCTTCAAATCTGTATTTTTGTATCTTTTCCTTTGGATAAATACCCAGTAGTGCAATTGCTAGGTCATAGGGTAGCTCTATTTTAACATTTTGAGGAACCTCCATACTGTTTTCCAGAGTGGCTGCACCAGCTTGCATTCCCATCAGCAGCATAAGAAGGCTCCCCTTTCTCCATATCCTTGCCAACACCTATTGCTTCTTCTGTTGTTAATTTTAGCCATTCTGACCTGTGTGAGGTGGTATCTCAGAATAATTTTGATCTGTATTTCCTTGATACTGAGTGACATTGAAAATCTTTTCATGTGTCTGTTAGCCATTGAGAAGTCTTTTCTTGAAAAGTGTCTAGATTTTCTGGTTATCACTGATATTATGTAAAGTGATTCTTATGTGTCTTGTGTAGTTTCTTTCATGTGTCTTATGCTTGGGATTCACTGAGTTTCTTGGATTGGTGAATTTATAGTTCTATTGAATTTGGGGGAAAAAATTATCATTGTCTAGCTTCTCTGAAATTCCAGTCCCATTTCCTCAATCAGGGAGACTCTTGGGCTTTTTTCAGGGTTCCCTCTCCCTGGACCACATCCTGGAAACCTTTTCCAGGCAGTAAACTGAGGCAATCATAGTGCTTACCTCATTTGTTTTCCATCTCTCAGGGGTCACTGTCCATCATCACCTGATATCCAGTGTTTTATTTATTTGACAGACGGAGATCACAAGTAGGCAGAGAGGCAGGCAAAGAGAGAGGAAGGGAAGCATGCTCCCCACCCAGCAGAGAACCCGATGCGGGACTTGATCCCAGAATCCTGGGATCATAACCTGAGCCGAAAGCAGAGGCTTTAACCCACTGAGCCACCCAGGCGCCCCGGATATCCAGTGTTTTAAGAAACATTTTACGTAGTATGTTGTTCATTTCCTTAGTTTCTTCAGGTGGGAGAGTAAATTCAATCCTTATTGCTCCATTTTACCCAGAAGCTAAAGTCCATACTTATAGATTTTTAAGGCTCCCCCTTTTATTATTCCTTTTAAATTTTATTACATTATAATTGGAGAAGATCACGGGTATGCACTGAATATTTGAAATTTCTGAGACTTTTTAAAAGGCCTAATATATGATCTATGTTTATAAATATTACATGTATCCTTGGGGAAAATGCATCCTTTTTTGTCTGTTGACTATAGAATTCCATATATAGTTGCATGAGCTTAATAAATTTATTGTTTACATGCTTAATGTATCCGCTCATATTTTGTCCCTTTGTTTTTGAAAAGAATATGTTCAAACTCAATCTAAAATTTTTATTTCATGGATTTCCTATTTCAGTTCTGGTAACTGTTTAGGGACTATAAATATAGGTCCATATGTGTTTATGATGAACATTCCTTACTTTTTTATAGTCAATTTTAGCAATATGTGATGTCATTCTTTGTGTTTTATAAGAATATTGCCTTAATTCTGGTTTTTAAATATTAAGATTCATCTTACAGCCTTATTTACTTATTTGTTTGGTTGTTTTTATTTTTCTCACTATAGCACATGCCCTCCCCAATTATTGCCCATATTTACATACTGTATCTTCTTATCCATTTATTTTCAACATGTATTAGTCTATTTTTAATGTACCTCTTCTGGATAATATATTAGCTCTTGAAAAGTATTCACCATAACATTAGAAAACATAGGAACACATATAACAACAGATATTTCATATCCTGTCACAGAAAATTATAAAATTATTTACAATTATAAAATTATAATATTGAGAGAAATTAAGCAATACTTAAATAACTTCAAGTATAAACTATGTCCAAGTTTTGACTGATTTAATATTACAAAGATGTAAGTTCTAACAAATTGATCTGTACATTAAATACGATTCTAATAAAAATCCCCAGGGTTATGTTGTGGAAATACATAAGCTGATTCTAGAATTAACTTGAAAATGCAAAATAAGAAGAACTAATGTTATTACCTTAGTCTGTTCAGACTGCCATAACAAAGTACCATAGACTGAGTAGCTTATAAAGATTGCAAATTTATTTCTCCTAGTTCTGGAGGCTGGAAAATCCAAGGTCAAGAGGACAGCAGATTTGGTGTCTAGTGAGAACTCATAGATGACTGTCTTTTTGCTGTGTCCTCACATGGCAGAAGGATCAAGGGAGTCCTCTGAAATCTCTTATATAAACACTAAGCGCGTTCATAAGGATTCCACCTTTATGATCTAATTACCTACCAAAGGCTTCCCATCCTAATGCTACCCTATTGAGGTTTAGAATTTAATATGCAAATTTGGGAGCAGTCATAAACATTCAGTCATAGCACTAAGCCTAAGGAGAATAAAGTTGAGTCTTCCTTTACCAGGTATTAAAACTGTAGTAATTTTTTTGAAGAGCAATATTGGCACATGTATAGACTAATAAGTAAGTTGAAGAGAATAGTGTCTGACTTCAGACCCATACCTGATTTATGATAAATGTAGTACTACAGCCATTGAAAAAAATTGACTAAATAACTAACTAAATAGGAAATTCAATCAGATCTCTGTGTGGAAAATGAAAACTGACTCTGGTATCACTTTATTTGCAAAGATAAATTCCAAGCAGATTTCTATAAATTTATTTCTATAAATTTATGATTTCTATAAATTAATATAGAAATCAGGATATAGAAACTTTTCTTAAGCAAGACACAGAATCAGTAGACACAAATGAGAAGTTGAGAAATTATACTAATTACAATAAAGAAGTTTTGTCCTTCAGAAAACACTATTAAGTAAGTGTAAAGTCAAGACAGTAAAAAAAGTAAAAGATGATATTCACCATGGTCATATTCTATAAATAAAAAACAGACATATATCAATAAGAAAAAGAAAAACACCCAATAGAAAAGAATGAAGAACTTGAATAGCTACTTTATAGAATAAATTATTAAAATGGCCAGAAAATAGGTAGACATATAAAACCTCATTAATAATTAGAGAAACATGAGTTAAAAAAACAAAGAGATGTTACTAAAAGACCTCCCATAAGGATTAAACATTTTTCAAAAACAATATATTGCCAGTGTTAGCATTGGCAAGGGTATAGAACAAACAACTGGAACTCTCATCTCTCCCAAGTGGGAGTATACACTGGCGTGATTACTTTCAATAAAAATTTGGAAGTATCTAAGTCTTATTCTTTGACTTATGTGTACCAAGAGACATATACAGGAATATTCACAGCAGTTTTATTTGTAGTAATCCCGAATGGATAGAACCCAATTGTCTATAAAGGGTGGAATGAATATTGTTTTTATACAACAGAATATTATACAACAAAGAAAATGCCTTAACTACAGTTTGTAGAACCCATTTATTTCATAAAATATTTTTGAGAGCAGGCGAACACAAAAGAATATATATAGGCAGTAAGTCTATAAACAAACTAAGAAGTAATTATTGAAAATCAGAATTTTTTTTAAGATTTTATTTATTTACTTGAGAGAGAGAGTACAAGCAAGAGAGAGAGCATGAGCAGGGGATGGGGCAGAGGGAGAGGGAGATGCAGACTCCCCACTGAGCAGAGAGCCCAACATGGCACTTGATCCCAGGACCCCAGAACCACTACCTGAGCTGAAGGCAGATGGTTAACCAACTGAGCCACACAGATGCCCCAAAATCAGAACAGTTCTTATCTTGGGAAGACAGTGGAACCCATGATGGGAGGGGCATTTGGTGCTAGCACATTTATTTCTCAACAAGCACATTTTCTTTTCAATAAACTGGAAAGCCTATCTTTTGCCTTGTGTATTTTCTTTATATCATATTTTACATTAAAGATTCTTAAAAATAAAAAAGTCCCTATAATGAACTAAAATGTACTTTTACAGTTTTATTAATTTTGCTTCTGTCTTTTGCACTACACAAAATAAACTTTACCCTCACTTTATAGAATATGCTTTCAAGGATTTAAATATAGCAAAGCAATGTGGCTAAGGTCACACTGTTATCTAAGTAATAGCAGGGTTGAATATGAGATTAAGGTTCACTTTGTTCAACTATTCATTCACAAAGTGAATTCTTTTCATAATGTCTTGTCCAGATTGATCTAGCCAATACATGGATGTCTCAAAAAGTGAGGAACTCATGAACCCCCCAGGAGATGACACCATGTGGCAGATATATAATTAGAGCTCTGTGATAATAGTAACACAATATTTCTTCCTCTCTCTCTACATTATACTGGTAATAGTCTTGGCTGCCTCACAGACACTCATAGTTGTGACTAATTTCACTAACTTCTATCATTTTTCTTTGGAAAAGATTGTCTTAAAACCTTGGTTTGAGTTGATTAGAAAGAAGGTAGCAGAAATGACAGATTTTATGGAGCATCTTTCTAACTACAGATTTTCAATCTGTCAATCCACTTATGTAGCCTTTGCCTTCCACAGGGAGGGATTATTTTTTCTGATGACTTAAATACTAAAGAAGGCATTTAGGCATGAAGGCAAAGGTGTGTGACTTTCAAAGCAGGAAGGAAGGTGATAGAAAATTCTAGAAGGTAGAAAGGACTTCCCATAGTTTAATAAACAAATCAAGTGGCCTGGTGATTTAAAATGGTCTGGTTCAACCCTTTAGTTTACTGTTATGTTTTCTGTGTATTACCATAGAGAATAGCTTCGGGGTTTTTGAAAAGTCTGTACAACAATGAGGTCATGCACCAATTTATGAGTCTGAAGTCTTGGTTTGAAGGCCAGTAATTCCACTGAACTACTTGAGAAAAATTGCAGTTCCTCACATTCTTTGTGAGTTGATATGTTAGTAGATTATTAGATGTTGCAAGCAGCTAGAGTGTTTGAACTTGGAAAGCAAGTAGATCTTTCTCAGGAACTTGTTTAGTAGGAGGCTAAAGGTAATGGTAAATTGAGTCTTAGAAAATCTACCATGTCATCTAGTATTAGAGGGGTATCTCCATTCTTTCTTTGTGCCTCTACTCTGGATATGTCATCCAGAATGTCTTTGCTCTTTTCAGCTCACCAAATCCTACCATGGATGTGTAAATGTTTGGTCTCCTTCAAGATGTCTCAAAAAAACTCCTAGGAAATATACTTTTTTAATAATTTCTTTTCTGTTTGTTTTATGAGTCTGTTTACTAGTTTGTTTACAAACTAGCACAAAATTTAGTTCTGAAAAATGTACAGTCTCACCAGTAGGGAGTTCCTGCATGGTATGATCATCACCAAAGCTACTTTATAGACAAGTTGCAGGTCAGGTTAAGATAGAGAGAGCATGCTCCATCATGTCTCTCTCATTAAGTGCAATTAAAATTCTTGGATAGAATGAACAGAGCAATTATCTAAAGATTCTGAAAAGTAAGTGGTAGTACATATGTTGGAGACATAAAGCATAATATAAGTTTCAATAGATTTGGCAGTGAGTTTCCTGGTTTGTTTTTCCTTCCATATCTCTCAGCCTGGGTTCAAAGGCAACATAAATCTTGGAGCTGTGCACCATGTGTGAACACAAAGGTCTCTAAGAGAAGCCTCTCCTTCAAGTACCTGAAATGGGAGAGGGGGGTACCTCCTACAGGACAGAGAAAGTATGACAAACTCTGTTCTCATTTCTTTCTTCCTTCAGGTACCCAGGCCATCCCACTCCCAAAGCTACAACTATTCTATGGCAGTTGCTACCAAACATGCACCTAAAATTCCAAAGTTGGAAAATCATTCTCTTTGACCAGAGGAATTATGGTCTAAGGGGTGTACAGGGTATCCATGTTGCTCTTTCCTCTCCCATTAACCACCTGACCCTTGGCCCTAACGGCTGATCTATGAGAGGTAAGCAGCAAAACACAGACAGGCTGAAGTATCAAGTTTGGGTTTCTTTCCCCCCAAAGAACAACAAGAGTGGACCTCTAAGTTCTAAAGACAGTGCATGAGATAGTACAGAGTTCAGGCTATGAGAAAGAAAACTGAGCTCAGCCCAAGCTTCTCGTGGAAGGATGTATCTCCTAAATGCCTGGTAAGCTCTCAAAAGCTGTAGGAACTGAGCTATGGGGGAGGCCACTGTCAGGTTGCAGACAGTTCTCAGGAGGTCCAAATAGCACTAAAAAGCCTTCCCAAACAGAACAGATTTTTAGCAACATAGCCCACAGAAGATGAATCAGAATTTGTGGCATGAGCATAGCCAGATTGATTGATGGCTTAAAATGCAAAAATAAAAATACAATCTCTGTAAGACTTTTTAAAGACTCAGAGTCTCATAATATAATTTTCAAAATTTCCAGGACCAATTCAAAATTATACAACATACAAAAGCAAAAGAAAATTTGACAAATTCTCAAAGGACAATAACAGAAGCCTTGAGATGATACAGAATAATCAGATAATTTGTCCGAATTATCTTACAAGGACTTTAAAGTAGCTATTATCACCATCATGAAGTAAAAATGAATACCCTGGAAACAAACGAGAAGACAGAAAGCCTCAGCAGAGAAATGGAAGCTATAAAATAGAACCAAATGGAAATTTTGGAATTGAAAAATACATTAATTAATACAAAAGTCCATGGGTAAGTTCCATAGCAGAATAGAGATGACATAGGTAAGAGGCCGTGACCTCGACAATAGGTCAATAGATATTATCCAATTTGAGCAAGAATTAGAAAACTGGTATTTTAAAAAAAAGGGAACAAAGCCTCAGACACCTGTAAGACTATATAAAAGCACCTAAAGCACATGTTATCAGAGCCCCAGAAGAAGAGGAGAAAGGATTTAGTGCAGAAAATATATTTTAAGGAAATAATTACCAAAAACTTTTCAAATCTGTTGAAAGATATAAACCGGCAGATAAAGAGGCTCAGTGTACCCAAAACAGGATACATTTAGAGAAATACATGCTCAGATATATCATAATCAAAGTACTGGGGAGAAAATCTTAAAAGCAACCAGAGAAAACAGCACATTGCCTGTAGGGGAACACTGGAATTGATTATAGTCAATACAAATGACTACAGATTTCTCATGAAACAGTATGGTGGTCAGAAAATAACAAAACAACATTTTCAAAATGCTGAAAGCAAATAACTGTTGACCCACAATTCCTTGCCCAGTTACTTCATATCTATATTCAGAAACAAAGGCAAAATAAAGATATTCTAGAATGAAAGAAACCAAGAGGATTCATCACCAACTGATAAGCTCTGAAAGCAACACTAAAGAAAGTTCAGAGAAAGGGATCTGTTATGACAAGAAAACTTGGCATTTTAGGAATGAGGAAAAGCAATAGAAATTTCAATTCTAAATATATAAAATGGACTAATTTTTGTCTTCTTAAATTCTTTAAAATATGTATCTTAAAATATAAAATATATATAACATTTTCTGAGGGACTTCCAATTTATGTTGATAAGTACAACATGAAAGGGGAAGGGTAAAAGGACCTATATGCTGGTAAGCTTTTTACATTCCATTTGAAGTAGTAAAATATTAAATCTAAGTAGGCTGTGGACAGTTAAATATGAATATTGTGTTCTTTGAGCAACCACTGAGAAAACATGTATAAAGAGATAAAGAATCCCTTGGATTTAAATAAATAAATAAATAAATAAATAAACAAAAGATGAGCCATACCGTGTTCGTGGATTAAAGAATTCAATATAGTAAATATGTATAATCTTCCCAAATTGATCTATTGATTCAACACAATTCTAATCAAAATATCAGCAGGATTTTTTTTATAGAGACAAGCATACTCGTAAAATCATATTAAAAGAAAGCGAATAAACTAGAATAGCCAAAACAATTTTGAAAAAGAGGAACAAAGGTAGGGAACAAAGACTATCTAATTTAGGACTTCCTGTAAAGCTACAACAGTCAAGACTATGTGGTATGTATAGACACAAACCACTTAACAGACTAGAGTCCAGATATACTCACACAAACATAAGTTAATTTTTAAGAAAGACGCAAAAGCAATTCAGTGAGGAAAAGGATAAGATTGTCTTCTCAAGCAATAGCATTCAGACAGTTAGAGATCCATGTGTTAAAAAAAGGAAAAGCACCTAAACCTATACTTTACATCTCTGACAAAAAGTAACTTAAAATAAACCATATATTTATTTGTAAAATGTAGGACTATAAAACTTTTAAAAGAAAATGCAAGAGAGAGTCTTCATGCTTTTTGTGTTTGGCAAATAATTCTAAAATATGACCCAAGGGTGCAATCCATAAATGGGAAAAAAATGGACTAAATTTTAGCAAAATTAAAAACTCTTTAGTTCTTCAAAAGACACTGTAAAGAAAATTAAAAGAAAAGACCCATTTGCAATTCCCATATTTGACCAAGTATTTGTATGCTGAATATATAAAGAACTCTAAAGACTCAACAATAACAGACAGCCTATTTTATTTTTTTAATATTTTATTTATTTATTTGAAAGAGAGAGAGCATGAGAGGGGAGAAAGTCAGAGGGAGAAGCAGACTCCCCATGGAGATGGGAGCCCGATGTGGAACTCCATCCCGGGACTCTGGGATCATGACCTGAGCTGAAGGCAGTCGCTTAACCAATTGAGCTACCCAGGCGCCCCCAGACAGCCTATTTTTAAAAACCAGTGGGTAGAAGATTTGATCAGACACTTTTCCAAAGATTTATAGATGGCAAATAAGCACATGAGTAGGAACTCAACATCATTAGACTCTAGGTAAATGCTATTGCACACTTATTAAAATAGATAAAGTAGAAACTGACAATATCAGGTACTGGTGAGGTTACGGAACAGTGAGAACTCTCATTGATTGTTAGTGGGTGTGCAAAATGGTACAGCCACTCTAGAAAACTGGTTAGGTAGCTTCCTTTTTTTTAATACTTAAAAAAAATTTTTAAGATTCTATTTATTCATTTAAAAGAAAGAGAGACAGAGAGAGCACAAGCAGGGGGAGAAGTAGAGGCAGAGGGAGAAACAGGCTCCCTGCTGAGCTAAGAGCCCAACATGGGGCTCGATCCCAGGACCTGGAAATCATGACCTGAGCTGATGGCAGAAGCTTAACCATCTGAGCCATCCAGGCGCTCCTTGGCAGTTTCTTACAAAGTGAAACATACAATTACTATAAGACCCAGAAATTGCACTCCTGTATATTACTCTAGAAAAATTAAAACTTCCTGATGCATCCTCAGAAGGTCAATAGCAGTGTATCACTATGTTGCAAGGCCTGCCAAGTGTTACAATTCTTCTGTTTATTCTTAGTTATTGTTGTTAATCTCTTACTGTGACTAATTTATAAATTAAACTTTATCAGTTATGTTTGTATAAGAAAAACATAGTATCTATAGGGGTTTTTTTTTAGATTTTATTTATTTGACAGAAAGAGAGATCACAAGTAGGCAGAGCAGCAGGCAGGGGTTGGGGTGGGGGGAAGCAGGCTGCCTGCTGAGCAGAGAGCCGGATGCGGGGCTCCATCCCAGGACCCCGAGACCACAACCTGAGCTGAAGGCAGAGGCTTACCCCACTGAGCCACCCAGGCGGCCCTATGTATAGAGTTTTATCATAATTATGGTTGTATTGGGAAAACATACTATGTATAGGGTTTGAGACTACCTGCAGTTTCAGGCATCCATTGGGGGCCTTGAGAGGGATCCCCCCCTGGGTAAGCAGGGACGGCCATGTTACTCAGGAGGAAAGAGGGAGCAAGTATTGAATGAGTCTAGGTGAAGAATACAGTCTGAAAAGGCTGCATGATTCTTTACACAAAATTTTGCAAAATGTAGAACTAGAGGATTGAAACGAGATTAGTGGTCACAAGGAGCTAGGATGGAAGTGAATCTGACTGTAGTAAAAAAACAGCAAATAGAATTTTTTCTTATTAATAGACCTGTTTTATATCCTGATTGTGGTGGTGGCTCCATGAATCTATGTATGTATTAAGACTCACAGATCTGCTCACCCACAAAAATGGTAATTTTACTGTATGTTTATTTTTTTAAGTGCCATTACAATCTCTTTAATGACTGCAACTCTTATTTACTGGTAAAACCAACAACACTAAAGATCATGCTAAGCAGTTTCATCGATTTCTTTTTCAACTCTCAATAGACAGCCATATGAAAATTGAAACAACTTATGGCAATTAAATACACATGAATATTTTAGCAGTATCATCAAGAAGATCATATCAGGTAAATTTTATAACAAAGTTAATTTAACATGTATTACTGTTATGAATAATTATGTTTTGGGTCGCATCGTAAGCAGTCCATTTAAATGGCTGTAATTAGTATGACTTTTATGGTCAACTCTTTTAGAAAATTTCACCAGTATCTGCAACCATTGTCAATGTTTTTAAATGCTGATGCTCATCATATGCAAAACTCCTACTCATCTCTCATATTTTGGGACACGAGTAACAAGAGAAAGAATTTCTTGGGACATGAGTAACAAGAGAAAGAATTTCTTGGAAGTAGCATAATTGAAGCATTGAGTTACTTAAGAAAAACGTTGGATTGAGTAGAAAAAAAGAGTTAAAACTTAAGACATCTACTAACCCACAATGATTTATTGCACACCTATTGCATACAATGTAGTGTGTTAGAAATTTTAGCAGGTATGATTATAAATAATCCAAGATCTGGGACCCTCAAAGAAATTTACAGAAGAGTGAGAAAAACAGAGTCAATGTGATGGCAGATGCAAATTGTGTGAATTATAAAGGGTTATCTGAAATACAAATAATACAAAGTAGGTTTGATATACATAATGACAGAAATAATTACACAATTAGAGCACCTGGTTGGGTCAGGAAGGTAAGCATCCAACTCTTGATTTCAGCTCAAGTCATATCTCAGGGTCCTGGGACTGAGCACAGGCCACCTGTACACCCAGTGGAGAGTCTGCTTCAGATTGTCTTCCCTCTCCCTCTGCCCCTCCCACTCTCTCTCTCTCAGATAATAAGTAAATCTTTTTAAAAAAGGAAATAATTGCACAATTCTATGGCTTTTATGGGGGGGGGGGATTACTTGTAACCAAAACATACAGGACCTTGTTGGGAAGGTAGTGATTGAGTTGAGCAGTTAGAGGCAGGGGCACTTCAAGGCTGCACGAGGGATACCTCTGGTATTTGGAACGGAGCTGGGTGATGTATGGAATGGATGCTGAAGAAAATGAGAATTGTAGTTGGGACAGGTTGGGTTTGAGGCATGAATTATATGGAAATGCCATTTGGAAGCTTAGAACTGAAGTCAGAGGAGGAAGAGCAAAGTGCACAGAGGCTAATTAGCATAAGGTGGAAATGGATGAGCTCACTAAGAAAATGGATATATGAGTAAAAAGGACTGTGAACACACATCTAAATCATTCGGGTTTTAAAAGAAGTCAAGACTGGAGGTGCCTGGGTGGCTCAGTGGGGTAAGCCTCTGCCTTCAGCTCAGGTCATGATCTCAACAGTCCTGGGATGGATCCCCACATTGGGCTCTCTGCTCAGAAGGGAGACTGCTTCACCCCTCTCTCTGCCTACTGCTCTGCCTACATGTGATCTCTCTCTCTCTCTCTCTCTCTCTATCTCAAATAAATAAATAAATAATCTTTTTTAAAAAGTCAAAATTATAGACTGAGCAATGGCTAGCAAAGTAGGAGAAATAGGGAAGTTCATTAGAGAGGTAAGAGAGAAAACCATACGAACCCACAAAGGATGCTAATGAATTAATTCCTCTTCATAGGCTGCTGTCAATGGAAGCCAATTTTTAGATAAATGAAAACCAAAGAAGAGTCTAGAAAGCAGGAACATAGAGTAAAGCTGTTTTAGGATATAGAACATCAAGTATGAAAGACCTGATTCTCTAGAACATTACTTGGTCTCAAACTTGGTATGACCTCAACAGACATCTGGATTACATAAAGAATTGCCCCATTTCTTTTTGGAATAAAACATCTTCCCACACATTTTCCCAGTATAAAGCCATTAAATTGGTACCTGTAACTGTGTCTGGACAGCATCAGAGCCCAGGAAGACGTTGGGAGAGGCACTGTTTTTTCAGATGATTTGCAGTCTTCTGGGGAAAATAATGAAAGGAGAAATGTAAGTAGGGCTTCTCTCCAGCTGTGACCAATTTCCCCACCCTGCATTCAGACAATCAGCTTGGAACCAGCAAACTAAGATGACTCGAGCTCCCAGTAGAACTCATTCCCAGCCATGAGGGAATACACAAGTATCACCTGTGTCTCAGGTCATGATTCTTTTTTCTTTTATCTTTTCTTTTTGTTGTTTTTTTATTGTTTGTGGGGTTGTTTTTTTGTTTTGTTTTGTTTGGTCTTTTAGGGCACATTGCTATACCATAACTGATTCCTTGGAAAATCTGGCTGCAAGATTTGATGGAGTATTCTTAATGTGCAAGGTTCTGGATCTATTCTCACAAGGCATTTCTTATTTGTGATGACCTGCTCCCGGGTCAGTAGGGGTAGAAATATTCACATTTTCTTGGAGGAATTATAGGTGAGCAAGACAGACTAAAGAAATTGGAAGAGCTATCTCTCCAGGGGCCCTTCTTCCATTTTTTTTTTCCCGGTGGTCACACATGCTAGTGGCCCCATGGGATGGTGTATGACATTTCACACCCAAGAAAACAGATAACAAAATTAGTTCCCCTCTTATGTTACACCAGCCTCTTCCACCAGGACTTGACCACTCCAAGACAATAAAATACCCTCATGGAAACAGGCTAAGAGGGTTGTCCTGATAGGTGGTTTTGTTTCATTTTAACAAAGTTTTATTCTACTGCTTTGGAGACCTGGCTTAAGGTTATTAGATAAATGCTAAATAATAACCAGGCTGAGAAAAAGAAATGGATTTCCCAGCATAGAAGGTATAAAGAGAACAGGCTTAATTATTGATTCTGATTCCTGCCTTGTTCACACTTCAGCTCACATTCAAATAACTTGGGGGAAAAAAGAGTTCAGAATCTAGTAAAGCAGAAATTATTCTAAAGCTGTTAGAGTGT
>ML109766.1:0-14134 GCA_003697995.1 Taxidea taxus jeffersonii | reverse complement strand
TCTGCTCAGCAGGGAGCCTGCTTCCCTTCCCCTCTCTCTGCCTGTCTCTCTGCCTACTTGTGATCTCTGTCTGTCAAAAAATAAATAAATAAAATATTTTTTTAAAAAGATGTCTAAGAGACATATCACTTTTCTACTTTCAACATGAAATAGTAGATTCAGGTTTTTTGGTGAAAAAAAATTAAAAGCCTGAGCTATATGAATAATGGGAACATGTTTGTAATTGCTTCACAAGCTTGGCTTTCAAAATGTTTCTACAGAAGCTTGTGAAAAAGAGAGTTGAGGCAATTATGCATTCAATCTGGGTGTCAGCTAAGGTCACCCTGTCCTTTGAGACTTATATGAAATTTATTTCAACCACTATGCCCATCTTTAATGAGAAGTTCAATATCTGCTTTAAAATTTTGACACACATCTTAAATGTACCTTCTCATGGTTATCCGTATTTTTCATTAATTATTCCCATTGAACTTGCCTCTCCTCTCCTGTCCCATCATGACTGTTCTCTTCTTAATGTCCAGTACTAACTCATACACCAACACAGCCCCTGTATTCCCTAAAACTCTCTTCTTAAAAGACGTTTCTGGGGCCCCTCGTGGCTCAGTCAGTTAAGTATCTGCCTTCAGCTTAGGTCGTGATCCCAGAGTCCTGAGACTGAGGCCACACTGGGCTCCACATTCAGCAGGTAGTCTGCTTCTCCCTCTCCTTCTGCACCTCCCTCCTGCTCATAACAAGTAAATAAATAAAAATATTTTTTAAAAAAAAGACATTTCTGTGGAACAAATGGCTATTAAATTGCAGCAATATACATAACTAAATTTAAGATAATTCTTCCTAAAATTCGTCCAGCCACCCCTACCACCAGGAAATGTTCATTATCCAACCTTCCTTCCTTTCTTCTCTCTCTCTCTTTCTTCCTTTCCTTTCCTTTCTCTGCCTCCCTCCCTCCCTTCCTTCCATCCCCCCCCTTCTTTGTATCTCTTGATCCCAATCACCTATTTCACTTACCCCCTATGCACATCCCCTCTGTCAACCACCAGTTTGTTCTCTATAGTCTGGTTCTGGTTTGTTTGTTTGTTCACTTATTCTGTTCTTTGGATTGCACATGTAGGTAAAATCATATGGTATTTGTCTTTTTCTGTCTGACGTATTTCACTTAGCTCATATCCTCTATGTCTATCCATGTTGTCATGAATGGCAATATTTCTTTCTATTTATGGCTGAATAATATTCCATTGTGTATGTGTATATATCTTCTTTATTCTTCATCCACTCATCTATCCATATGGACACTTGAGTTACTTCCATGCTTTGGCTGCTATAAATAATGCCACAATAAACATAGGGTACATATATATTTTTGAATTGGTGTTTTCATTTTCTTTAGATAAATACCCAGTAGTAGAATTATTGGGTTGTATGATATTTCTATTTTTAATTTTCTGAAGACCACTATATTTTTTTCCACAGTGGCTGCACCTATTTATAGTCCCACCAACAGTGCACAAGAGGTCCCTTTTCTTCACATCCTTGCCAACTCTTGTTATTCCTAGTGTTTGCTATATAGCAAAAATTAGACAAAAATAAGACATCCTGACTGATGTGAAGTAATATCTTATTGTGACTTTGATTTGCATTTCTCTGATGATTAGTGATGTTGAGCATCTTTCCATGTATCTGTTGGCATCTATCTGTCTTCTTTGGAATATTATGTATTCAGGTCCCCCTACCTATTTTTAATCAGATTATCTGTTTTGGGTTTTTTTTTTTTGTATTGAGTTGTATGAGTTCTTTATGAATTTTGTATATTAACATCTTATAAGATATATCACTTGCAAATATCTTTTCCCATTCAGTAGATTGCCTTCATTGCCCAGCTTTTCTTCATGGAATTCTTCCCATATACATTTGAACTTCTCTCCATTTGCATAGCCCTATCTCCAGGTAACAAAACTTTCCCCCACTCCTTATTTTTTGCTTCTTCAAATAAGTTTTAGCTTTTATGCCAAGCAATTTAACTGTTTCTTCATTTCATGGTCTTCTTCCAAAGTTTTTTGGAGCTTCATCTTTCATGCATATGAGCAAGATATTCCTCTAAGAAAAACTTATGCCAGTCCCCTAGGAGACAAAATAGCAGTTATCTCTTGGGATTTTTAAATTTTTTTCTATGTTATGTATAATCAAAGCAAGACACAAAGTCAAGAATACCTCAATGTCTAGATATTTTAGATTCTTACGGTAGTGTCAATTTACCCAATGATGCTCTAACTCTTCCTTGACTATTTTATGCTCACGGCCAACCTCAAACAGCCAACTATAGTCACTTGGCCCATGAAAATGATATTAAATTTCACATGAGCTCCTATTAAATACAAATTACTAAACATGTGATCCTTTCTCAAAAGGTAAGCAGATAAAAATCTATATGAGGTATATAACAGGGGGCAGAGTTTTTATTTGCTAGAAAGAGAATATGTCTCACTTCACCTTCTGTTCCAGGACAAGGAGCCTTGAGAAATAGTCCAGCTCCTGCCCCAGCCTCCTTCCCTAACGTATGACTGCTAACTAACAAATTACAAATTCTTAGTATTTGAAGAGGGCTTACAGAATACTAAATCTTACCTTCCATGGGATTTTTACAAAATACTTTATGAACTTTAATTAGTAGAATAGCAATATTATATTTAGAGAATATTCAATATTAGAAAGTAAGGTATACGTGAGTATAAGAGAGTATGTGTGTCTTGCACAACAAATGTTCAATAAGCTCAACAAATGAAATGTTAATTTCTTCCCACCTTTTCCCTTACCTCATCCTGACATGAACATCTCCCTTTTGAACTTCTATTCATCAAATGCAGTTCTATCAAATAAAGAAAAAACATAATAGATATTTCCTATTTGACCTGAGCTTAAGATGCTTAAAGAAAACTGTGTCCCCTTCTCTTGTAGTGTTCCTTCAACATTATTTTACTGCCTTGACTGTCCTAACTTTCCAACTCTGTGTTCCTTGGTCCCTAGGACTCACAAAGAACAAAGCTCCAAATTTTGTCCCAACCAGCACACATCAGGGTGAGGACAGCCCCAGGTTTGTGTTGACAATCAACTATTAGCACGGGTCGCCCTTGTTCTTGCTTCTTCAGTAACCATGCCATACCATTAGCCTAATCCTGGAAAACTGAGGCCATCCAAATGTAGAGATATGTACAAATGCACTTTTTTCCCCCCAATGGACTGTAGTTAGGCCTTATTTCCCCTATTCAGCATTTAATGCATCAATTCTTTGACGTACAGGATATATATGTATATACTTTTATTTTAGGATATACACACACACATATATGTGTGTAAATATTCATATACATATACCTATATATATATATGTACATATATACATACTTTTCCCATTCAGTAGATTGCCTTCATTGTCCAACTTTTCTTCATGGAATTCTTCCCATATATATACATTTGAATATATATATATATATTTTTAAACTTCAGACTGTGCTATTTATCCCCATAAGTTCAACCTATCAAGGTTTTTCAAACTTGTAATTATTACCCAACAATTGTAATTGTTACCCAGAATTTGAGTTATTTCACCCAAATAACTTACCCAAAATCTATCTAAACATGTTTACAGGATATTAAAAATAATCATAATGAGCAAGATAGGCAGCAGTAAGTTTATGCTAAACTGGCTTAAAATGTACCGAGATTTGTTTTCATCAGATATGGTAAGACACACAGACATGGAAATGACTGTCATGAAGAAAGAAGTTGATACTCACAGACATGTGAGTAAGAAAGTAAGAGGCACAGCATGTCAGGCAGACCCACACAGGGAAGCACCAGGGTCATTCAGAAGGGAGGGGAAATCATGGATGTGAGCCTTCAGTGTGCTTTCTGTGGGAACTGATGGTCAAGCAAGGCAGGGTAAACAGGATAGGCAGGTTTAGGATTGACTAGTTTGAATAATTACAGTGTGCTCTAGGATGTAGGGATAGTCCATTCATTACTTAGCCCTGGGGTGACTTCAGGCAGGGGATAATGTCCCAGACTGAAGGCCCCTGATAAAAGAAGGCAGGTGGAGATATGGGCTCTGAATTCTTTTGTTTGCATTTGGAGAGGACACTCCCTTGAGAGTGTTTTCATCTCTAGCAATTAGCTAGCCTTTGGGAAGGGTGGTCTCCTCCCAGTTGTTGAGGTCCCAGATGTCATAGCATTAAGAATATAGAAAATGAGAAGATACAGTTAATACACATGCCAGTAAAGACCTCTATTCAAACTGTCTAAAATAGCCACTGGGAAAAGAGAAGAAGCTTCTCTTATACTGTGTTGGACACCACCAGGCACTGTCTCGGGCACTTCCTATCAATTAACTTTAACCTTCATTATTTGCGCAGAAGGCAAGTATCCTCATTGAAAGATGGGCAAAATTCAAGCAACTTGTTCAAGACCGACAAATGTAACAGTGAACTTGGCCTGATATTTCAAGCCCATCTGGCTCACAAACCCAAACTCCTTTTGAACTGCCTCAACCATGCACAGCCTGGTCTGGATGCAGCAGCTCATCCAACACAAATCCCAGAGATAGTGCCTAGCCCATACTTGCCATATTATCCAAAAGGGCATTAAAATAGTTTGCGAAAAATCTAGCTGCAAGTGAGAATGCACCAAACCTGAAGTCCTACTTTCTCAACCTCTCTTTTCATTCCTACTTTTAGAAAAGTGGTTAAAATTGGTACATATATAAATATTTTAGTGATGAAGAATTCCTGATACCAGTTCAAATTCAAGTTCAATTCAAATCGTCTCCTCAGCTAAGCAGTTCTATCATTAATATATATGATATATGTTGATATATATCATATATAAGATATAATATATATAAGGTATAGTAATGTTTTATAATTTTTACATTTTAACATATATTTAAATTTCCAGGGCTAATTGACAATGTCCTGGCCTGTAATTTAAAATCCACCTTTTACCATAAAGAAAGAGTAGGACAACGTTTGTTTATCTCAAGCAGTCTCTGGCATGACTCCATTCTTCAAAATACATCATGATTGATGCCTGAATTGTTTCTACTATTTTTTTCTGTACTCTGGGGTTTAAATTGTTCGTACCAAGTAACTTAACCACAATTATACAGCCAGCTGTTCTTTTTTTTTTTTTTTTAAGATTTTATTTATTTATTTATTTGACAGAGATCACAAGTAGGCAGAGAGGCAGGCAGAGATAAAGAGAGAGAGGAGGAAGCAGGCTCCCCGCGGAGCAGAGAGCCCAACGTGGGGCTCGATCCCAGAACCCTGGGATCATGACCTGAGCCGAAGGCAGAGGCCTTAACCCACTGAGCCACCCAGGCGCCCCATACAGCCAGCTGTTCTTGTGGCATGATGATTTTCATTTTGTTTCTTTGCCTCTGTTCCTCTCCTATCTTAGCATTTATTTTCTAATTAGAAAAGAATAGAGTTAAATAGTAAAGAAGATAGTGGATTTTTTAAAGGGATTGGCTCTCACATTTTGCTATGAAGCATTATGTTAGCTGTTGGTTTTGGATAGATACCCTTTGCAACTGAGGGCTTAATCTTCTAAATCTAGTTTCTTTAATGTGTTTATACTTTTCTTAAAAAATTTAAAGGCATATTGCTTGTCATAAAAATTTTAGAGCATTTTTTGAGATTATTTTTTGTTGTATTGTACTTAGAGATATGGCATATTAAAATCACATCTCTTTTTTCAATCTTAGTACAAATCCTACTTCGTCATGGATGATTATTTGAAGATAACTTGAATTTGGCTAATAGTTCAAGAATTCCGCATCAATATTTGCCAGTGAACTCATTTATAAGTTTTGGGGGGTTGTTTTGGGTTTTGGTATTTTTTGTTGTTTTCTTTTTGTTTTGTTTTCTTTTGTTTTGTTTTTCCCAATAGGTGGGAGCTTTCTTAAATCGGTCTTTTTGTGACATCCAAGCTAAAGAAAATGAAGCGGATAAAAATCTGTCATTTTCAATGTTTTAGAACAATTTATGTAGCCTGGGAATTACCCACTCTTTGAAATTCTAGCAGTAAAATCATTTGATCATGAATCTATTATTAAGAATTGTTGATAATTTATTTTACATGACTACTCTAATCAGATTTTCTGCTCTTCCTTAATTTATTGTTGGCCATTGATCTTTTTCTTATAAATTCATCCACTTAATGTAGTTTTTAAGTTAGTTAGTATAGCATGCATGTAATATTTCCTTGAATTAAAAACAAATCTCTATTATTATGTCCCCATTTTAAAGCTTATTTTTATTTTCTGTCTTTTGCCTTGATGGGATTAGCTTTTTGTCATTTTCATTCATATTGGAATGTTGTGTTTAAAGAAACAGTTCTGGGATTTATTGAAAAATTGTATTTTTGTTTTTGAACTCATTAAGAATCTCTATAATTATTACATGTTCTCCTTTCTTGGGGTTTATTTTGTGGTTGTTTTTCTAACATATTGAGTTGATCGTTAAATTCTTTTATTTTATTATTATTTTAATAATGAAAGTATTTAAGATGATTGCCTCTGAGAATTAACTTTTGCTGCCTTGCACTACAATAATAAGCAATTCTTAAATTCCCATTATTTTCTAAATAGCTTATTATTGTAATTTTGATTTCTCTTTTGTCCTAATAGTTTTCCTTAAGAATGTTTTAAATTACTAAATTGTTGAGTCTTTTAAACTTTGTTTAAAAGTTTGTTTTTTAAACTTTGGTTATTAATTTATAGTTTGCTATATTGTGAGAAGACATTTTCCTGCTCAATTTTTGATTTAAGAGTTTTTGTTTTTTTTTTTAAGTTTATTTTATTTATTTATTTGTCAGACGGAGATCACAAGTAGGCAGAGGCAGGCAGAGAGACAGAGGAGGAAGCAGGCTCCCCGCCAATAAGTGAGCCGGATGGGGACTCTGGGATCATGACGTGAGCCGAAAGGCAGAGGCTTTAACCCACTGAGCTACCCAGGCGCCCCTGATTTAAGAGTTTTATTTGTGACCTGGAACCTAATTAATTTTTATTGTTCATTGAAATTTGAAAATAAAATATATGCTCTGAGTGTAGGAATCAAAGTTCAATATATCCATGGGTTATAGTTTATTATATTAAAATCATCTAGGTCTTAAGACATATTTGAATGTTTCCTGTAAAAACATATTTCAATCAACTTATTTATCCATTTAACAGTGAGCTTGGCACCTTTTAGGTACTAGGGATACAGTAGTGAACATAATGTTGGAGCATCTGAAAGGGCAGGAGCTAAACATTGAGGCACCGAGGAGACTAAAGGAATAATCCAAGGTTGCGGGGTAAGAGATACACGAATCCTTTATGTGAACACATACATATATATGTCCATATACATGTATATATACACTTTTTTTCAATGTACATGGTAATGCATCCATAAATACTATGATTTCTTTACACATTGTTTTATACTCTACTCTTTATCATTTTTCTTTTAATTTTAGTTTTAGTGCATCTTATGTTATTGTGTCTTCATGAATGTTGAATGGAAAAAACTGGCACCATCAGCCAGACATTTTTAAATGGCTTCAGTCCTCCCTTAATTACGCTTGGCTTATCCTTCTACAGTTTCATGATTTTTTCCCTTAATAGAGAAGTTGTAGGTGAGCCATTGTTGCTTCCCCTTTCTGCTTCCTATATGCGTCACACCGTCATCTTCAAACACCTCCTGCACAAACTTCAGGTCCTCTAGGCTCCAGCTCGTACGCCGGTCATGGCTACAGCCAGCAATCAGTCAAGAAGACTCTCGCCAACCTAAACCACTGCCCCGCTGTGCTGGGCTCCCCTCCGACCCAGCGTCTGCGGTGATGGCTGCGGTAGCCATCTTGGTTCTCACCAAGGCACAACCCGGAAGTGCAGGGGCGTAAACACCCAAGGCACCACGCGCGCACGCGGAAGGATGGGAACTGATGGACAGTACGTCCACCTTTCATTTCAAGGTCAGACAGACATGAGACCACCTCAAAAGTCTCCTCAGAACGTCCCACGGGCTCCAGCACCAGTCTCTCAACAGTGACCAACTCTAGTTAGTCCCTGTATGGACCTTCCCTCCTCCGCAGTTTTACTCCCTCTGCCTCAAGCTTGCTCTTAGGAATGGCTTCCAAAGGCAGTACCTGCCTTCAAGCCTTTGTTTCCAGCTTTGCTTTGTGGGAAACCCAGGCTGAGGGCTGAAACACCTTTCTTGCTCATCTTACTCTACACACAGCTATTAAATTTCTTTGTGCGTGTTTTTAAAAGCATCTTTCTCAAATCTTTGTCTTATTTTAACATTTAGGCTACCTAACATTATTCTTATAGCCTCATGCTGCTCTTCTGTATTCTCTTGATGTTTATTCTCCTCCTTCAATATTTAATATATGTCCTTTTAAAACATGAACTCAACTTTCAGCTATATTAGTTCCTTTAGATTTCTATTTTTTTTCTTTATCATTAGAATAATTTCTGATTATACGGGGCTTCAAGCGCTCAGACCATCTTATCTCTCCCAAGCTGTGTTATCTTTCAAGTCTCTTTACTTGGGATCACACACCCACATTCATGATCTGATTATTTTTAACTTCACTGCTCTGAAGTCACCTCTGTGTCTTTGCAGGCTTTCCTGAGTATCACGAGATTACTCTCTCCAAGGTCCTTGCTCCTCTCACAACAGTACCAGTTTTGCCTCGGTGGACAGAATTAAATCAGTGCAACAATTTCCTCCTTGTGACTTTCTTTACCAATAGAAGTACATCATGTCATGGTTTTCACAAGTTGCTCCACTTCTAGAAGATTCAGACTCTCCAGCGCTGCCTGGATAGTCACAATAGCCCATTAGGTCATTATCTTTCCCTTGCAAGTTCTGGACTATGTTTAAAGTACCTCTATATGGTGGGTTTACTGTCTCTAACACTACTCTGCCATTAAAACACTTTCTAGGGGTGCCTGGGTGGCTCAGTGGATTAAAGCCTCTGCCTTCAGCTCAGGTCATGATCCCAGAGTCCTGGGATCAAGCCCCACATCGGGCTCTCTGCTCAGCAGGGAGCCTGCTTCCCTTTCTCTCTCTGCCTGCCTCTCTGCCTACATGTGATCTCTCTATCAAATAAATAAAAATGAAATCTTTAAAAGAAACACACTTTATATTCATTTCTGTTTTCAGTCCACATTCAAATATGTGCCATTATGCTCCAATCACAAGTTGAAGAGTGTTACTGATACTCAAATCTTTACATGGTACTCTTCTGCAATTTCTAGTAGATAATTTTGTTGATGCAAGGTATTCCCTATTACTACATTGTAGCCATCTTCAAATCCCTCTCAATCTCAGTACTACTTTAATGAGTCATATATATGTGTGTACCCATATATATGCATGTAATTTAATATATACATTACTTTGTATTGAAATAGACATATTTTATTATTGACAATATTCAGTGTCTAGCATACAGATACCTGAAGTCCATTGATATTATTCTTATTATATTCATTATTTTCTCATTATTTCTCCCCCGGAGGCACACATTTTGTTTTCCATGGTATTAATCAGTTTTATCTGGGCCTTCCTCTGCTTTTTCACAAAAAGGTTATTTTTTTTTTATTTTTTTATCACATTGGTGAGTATGTTTCCACCCTCTTCCAAGTGTTTGAGTAAGGTTCTCTGTCATTTCCTCAAAGGAACATCATTCTTTTATAGTAAGCCATGATGCAGAAAACCAATTTTTTCCTTATTATTAGTATAGTCAGTAGATTATTTCTCATATCCTCCTCCTAGTAATAATAAAAATAACAACTACAGTTATAAGTAATTGAATTTATTTGATGCACCGAACTTAATGTTTTTTATGTACATTATATCTAATCCTCATAACAACCATGACAGATGAGGACCCCTGGCCCCTTTTCCCCGTTAAGAAGACTGAGTTTTCATAACTAGTAGGTGGTGGATCCACTATTCACACTAAGTCAGTCTGATTCCAAATCTTTTTCTCTTTTTGCAACTGCACTGTAGATATAGGCTATGCTTCCAAAGTTGTTGTCATGTCCCTTGGTTGATATTGTCACCGAGAAGATGGGAAAGAAGAATTTTTAAAGCCTACTTGTTCAGGATCTCCTCAGGTATTCAGATTCAATAAAGACATTTTCTATTTTTCTTTTCTTTTTTTTTTTTTTAAGATTTTATTTATTTATTTGACAGACAGAGATCACAAGTAGGCAGAGAGGCAGGCAGAGAGAGAGAAGGAAGCAGGCTCCCTGCCGAGCAGAGAGCCCGATGCAGGGCTCGATCCCAGGGCCCTGGGACCATGACCTGAGCCGAAGGCAGAGGCTTTAACCCACTGAGCCACCCAGATGCCCCTCTATTTTTCTTTTAACTCAACTTTTTTCCCTTGTGAAACAGACAAAATAAATACTCTGAGAATTTGGTGATGTAAGTGCACAGGAAGGCAGCATATTTTGCAACTTCCCATGTTATATGTACATTGGCCATTTCTGTGGTGCTCCCCATGACACATCTTGTCCTCTTAGACCCACAGCGGGATTCCCTACACCTGCTCCATTGCTCTGGGTACCACAGGATGCTGTTGCTTCTGCAAACACATTGACTTAGACCTCTACTGGAAACTACCCCAAACTCTTAGGTAGCCCTTTTGTACTTTTTATATTTAGTGCACATTGGTAGAAGTACATACAGAGATGCACCACAAATGAGTTAATTAATAATAAAAATATTAAATACTGTGAAGTGATGTTTAAGTAGAAGAACTGTGGTGCCTGGTGGCTCAGTTGGAAAGGCGACTAACTCTTGATTTCAGCTCAGGTCATGAGAGGTCATCAGAGGGTTGTGAGATCAAGCTCTGTGCTGGGCTCTGCACTGGGTATAGAGCTAGCTTAAGATTCTCTCCCTCACTCTCTGCCCCTCTCCCTCCCTCTGCCCCTCTCTTTAAAAAAAAAAGATAAAAGAATTTACAGATATATTATTCCTACCTACTTGCCAGTGTTTGAGGAAATAAGGGAGAATTGTATTCTTAACTAAATGAGTGTCATTATTACTTCAAAATTAATTGAATTCATTCATCCAGGAGTCCACAGAATGACACTGAATGATGTCTACACTGTCAAACTGAGCCCTCTTGAGTCAAGTTGATACTAAAAGTCAAAGAACCTTAATTATTTTTCTGGAACAGATTTTTTTTCTTTTGAATAATGTTTAGTTTTATTTCACAGTTATGCACTCCCACTGTAGAATACTTTAAATGTACATCAGTGTATGTCAAAAAAAAATTAAACCCTTACAATCTCAACTCCAAAATACAACCACATATGACTTTTTTATGTCCCTTTCTTTCTAATAATTCTTCTAGGATAAAGTGTGGCTCATCCTCACATCAGAGCATTCAGTTTCCATGTTCTTTTTCGTTTAAAGAGACAGTTATTCCCAAACCACCCTATGTTTCCAGAGATTTTTTTTTGAAAAGTTTTTATTCAAATTCCAGTTAGTTAACATACGGTGTAAATTGGTTTCAGGTGTACAATATAGTGACTCAGCACTTCCATAAAACACTCAGTGCTCAGCCCAAGTGCCCTCCTTATTCACCATGGCTTATTTATCCCACCTCCACTCCCCTCCCTTTTTTTGTGGAACAGATTTAAAGGACTTCCCATGTAATTTCAAGCTCCACTCTTTACTATCTCCATGTTCTTCAGAAAGTTACTTAGACTCTCTGTGCCTTAACTTCCTTACCTTCCACAGAGCTGGACTTTAATGTCCCTAGCTACCATGTAAGTGCAGTCCTCTTGGTGTCTCAAATATCCATGAGTTGTGTAGTTTGAAAATCTGTGATGGTTTCTGTGATGCTCTAAAACACCTCTGTAAACTTCATATCTCTCGCTGCATTGCCACTGTGATGGTGAAATGCTCAACTCGGCAATTACTTTTTTTGGACAGGTATCCATACAGCTCCAGACCTCGGTCCCGTGGTCTCTGAAATGTTTGCTTATTGTCTTTTGCAGGATCTGCCTTCTTTTTCTTGTGAGAGCAAATTCTTGACAGCCAATAAACAAGTGATTGGTTTACTTTTCTTTCCAAAGAAAAGTGAAGTTACATTTTTGTTTTCTAGGTGAAGCTGGGAAAATAAATTTAAAAGAAACTAAGAAAATTCCCAAGGTCGCATGGTGACCTAGGTGAGGAAGCCAGGATCAAACCCAGATCTCCTACATACTGAATCCTCTGTTTTTAATTTCTACACTGTTATTCCTGTGGGAAATATACATTTGCAAATATGTTTACTTTTAAAAATGCCAATGGCATACTAAAGTATGCAGGTAAAGTTTAAAGCAGGTAAAGTTTAAAGTTTAAGCAGGTAAAGTTTAGAGAAAAGTAGGGTTTTAGGAGAGTGCTAAAAAAAGATTTGGGACATTCTACATGAAACTCTATCCAGAGGAGCTGAGAGGATGATGTAGACCCTGAGAACTTTAAGGAAGAAGAACCTAAGGGGAGAACAGCAGCATCAAATAGGTGAAAACTCTCTGAGGACAAAATTAATCAATTTTACAAATCTGTCTTAGGGTGACAATGGTTCTTGAAGTTCTTTATGGGTCAATACCAAAAACATTTACCAGGAGATATTTCTCTCTGTCGTTTATGTAATTAAACTCCAATCATACTTTGTAAGGGAAAAAAAGTGAAGTGCCCAGCAACCACAATTTTTAATAAATATTAATGGATGAGGAGGGGAGAGAGGAATGGAGACAGCAGTGGAGTTTGGCCTTGGGACATCATGCAGAACCCACCTCTTTAGTTTTGATATCCCCAGTGGACTAGATACTAGTTTTTGCTACATTGATTGCTGTTTCATAATATAAAATTTAATTATCTCTATTATTTTACAATAAGCTTTTCTGCCTTGGGGCCTCGGGCACAGGGTACGGTTAGTAACAAATCTAATAAATAAAGAAATAAAACACTTCATTTCCTTCTCAGAAGGAAGTTGTTTTGCTCTCTATGCTTTGAGCTTAGGGGAATTCACCTCAGCTTTCCCAAGCATGCTTGTTCTTCGGCTCGGAAAGGCTACCATCCAGGGGCCCCAGGACTTCAAGCCCTGGGAACCACTGTGCTCCCTCCAGCAGGGACCCCAGTAAGCAGATGGCATTTCCATTCATGCTCTCAGGGGCTGTTTGTTACTCTTCATGCTTTCATTACTGGATTCCCCCTCCTTTACCTTTGTTCAGTCCAAGAAGCATAAAATTAAGAACTCTGACCCTGATGAATCCTTTACCCACTTACGTTTTGTTTATCCACTTATTTTCATTTGAGAAAGGATTCCGACATTAGCCCGATGCAGGTTAGCAGATGCAACACACAGCTGCTGAGATGAAACAAGGCTAGTGAGGGGGTAAGTGAAGTCAAACAGTAAGCAGATTGTGCACAATAGTTTAGTAAGATGAGGAATAGATGTATTTATTATTAAGCTGTCCAGACTTTAGCGAATATGCAATAAAGGATCCTCCATCCAAATATATACTGTAGGTATCAACATCATGCATTTAATAAGCATTTTAGAAGCATAAAGGATGCATCATCACTAGGCCCAGTGCTATAGAGAATACAAAGAAATCTGCAACAAACACTCTGCCTTTAGAGGCTGAATGCACCGGGAGTAAATATAAGAGAGGTACGAACCTATCTCACAGTTTTCCAGAACTCCTGGAAAAGAAGGAAGAATTAAATGTTCTGTCAAAAGGCAAGTTGGCTAGGTAAGGGATTAGAAAGCCTTTGTGGAAGAGATGGTGCTTATAGTAGGTGCAGAAATAATGCTCTACTATTACACACACCAGCAGGAATGAATAGTAAACATAATACAGATCAAAGCAACAATTACAAAGAGTGTATCAGTTTCTCTACATCCCAAAATTTTAAAAATTAGTAATACATTGTTTTGAATACATGAACAGGTGGAACTAGAAAGGAAGGTGAAGGGGCAAAGGGAGGTGTCCCAGGGCTGTCCCCTAGCTCCCTGTAGCTGCTGGTAATCCTTAACATTCCTTGACTGTAGCTGGATCACTCCAATCTTCGGTTCCACCTTCCATGGC
>RCUC01161479.1:0-28208 GCA_003697995.1 Taxidea taxus jeffersonii | reverse complement strand
TTTGTCCAGAATGAAACTTTGACTATTTTTAGTTGTATATTTGGGGACTTGTTTATCATATTTTATAATCAAATAGTTGTAATAAATATCTATGTTTTGAATACTGGCTTTTGTTCCCCCAAATCTTGCAGAATGCAAATATGACTATTTTGACCTTTCTGGAATTTCTGCCCTTGTCCAAAAAAAAGAGGCTATTTTACAAGTTTTTTATAGGATTCCTGTTCTCAATATTACAAAACATCTACGTATACATACACATTTTAACCTTTGTGTTTCTTCCTTTGTCTCCCATTGGCTCTTCTTCCTCGTCCCAGAATCACATATATGTTTGGGAACTTACTAGGTAATACACCATCAGCATGTTTTTTCAACAACTAGTTATATCTGCGTCTTGCCCCCATACTTATTATAGTTTTCTATTGATTTTAAATTTAAAATGTAATAAATTTTATAGCTTTCTGATTTTTGTAGCTAATTTTGAAAAAGATAAAAAGACCATTATTTTGGTACATCTCTTCATTCCATTCCAGTAAGATTCTTACTTTTTTAAAGATTTTTTAAAATTTATTTGAGAGAGCATGAGAAAGAGCGAGCATGTGCGCACAATGAGTGGAAGAGGGGCAGAAGGAGGAGCAGGCTTTCTGCTGAGCAGAATCCTGACATGGGGCTCCATCCCAGGACTCCAGGATCATGATCAGAGCCAAAAACAGATGCTTAAGTGACTTAGCCACTCAGGCTCCCCTAAAATTCTTTCACAGATGGGAAAAAAACAGTGTGTATTCTCCAGAGAATCCGAAGCAGTTGTTTAGGTAGAGATATATGAAAGTGATTGACCATGAGGGATTGGCTCACATCACTGTGGAGCCTGAGAAATCCAATGATCTGCAGTCGGTAGGGAGGAGTCTCAGGAAACCTATTGCTACAGTTCAGTCCAACACAAAGGCTTAATAAGAACCAGGGAACCAATGGTGTTAGTCCCATTCTGAATTCAAGGAACCAGGAGCACCAATGCCTAAGGCAGGAGATGGTAGTCCCAGCTCAAGAAGAGAGCAAATGTGCATTTCCTTAGCCCATTTGTTCTATTCCAAGCCCTCAACAGATGGGAGGATGCCCAACCACATCCAATAGAAAGGATGGGTCTTCTGGACTCAGATCACCAATTCAAATACTAATCACTTCTAGAAAAACCCTCATAGATGCAAGGAGAAATTAAATTTTACCAGCTCTCGGCATTCCTTAACCCAGCCACGGTATGCATAAAATTAACCATCATGTCAGTTTTCTGAAAATGTTTTACTTTTTTCAAATATAAAAGACATTTTTATTTTATTTTTTTTAAAACAGTGGATGACCTTTTATTTATTTATTTTTTTTAAGATTTTGTTTATTTGTTTGACAAAGAGATCACAAGTAGGCAGAGAGGCAGGCAGAGAGAGAGAATGGGAAGCAGACTCCCTGCTGAGCACAGAGCCCGATGGATGCAGGACTTGATTCCAGGACCCTGAGATCATGACCTGAGCCGAAGGCAGAGGCTTAACCCACTGAGCCACCCAGGTGCCCCAAGACATTTTTATTTTACAAGTCACTCTATGTTTATAGCTGATGAACTTCAACTAACAATAAATAGACATAAAATAGAAAAAAAACACAAACTTTTGAACCTGAAAATGTTTAAACACATAAATATGTATCATTTGATTTATTTTAAGCAACCATAATCTCTTCTCTTCTGTCTTCTCTTAAGCCATCAAAATTTAATCAAATCATGGACATGGAATCTGCTTCAATTTCAATCACCTACCTGTTAAATTGTCACTAACATCTAGTGTAGACCAACTCTGTAACAATGGGCCTTTGTGAACATAGTCCTTCTTGCCTGTAGAGTACCAGACAGGTTTTATCAACTATGAAGGCAGTTGGAATGAGATTTCAAAACCCAAAATAACACTGAGTATGAGTTGTAACTCTTTCCCCCTATCTGACTGTGGCAGAGATGGTTCCTTGCCTCTGCTATTGTGTGGAATTTTACAGAAATAGACTGTCCTTACAGTTGCTATATTCCCTAGGCACTCTCCCATGCAGATGTGACCATGGGACTAGGTGTCACCAATGGAAAGAAATTTGAGTTGATCTAAGTCACTTGTGTCACTTGCCATGAAATTTTAGAGAGCGTATCGTATTATATGCTTTCCCTTACTGTACTTATCAGCTAGCTGAGTAAAAGGAATGAGAAGCTTTAAGATATGGATACAAAAATTAAATTTAAACATCAAAAGATCAATAAAAGTCACAAATGTTGGGTATTACATGTGTTAGACATAAGTGTTATTTCCCTTGCTCTTTTAGTAATTATTAGATCTTAAGGCAATGATATCATTCTACTATATTTACATCATAGTTATTTACCTCGTGCCTGTGTTTACCAAAGAAAGCAAGTGCACTGAAGAAAAAAGTATTTATTCATATTTGTACAGTCTAGGCTGACTATCCCCATTGTCTTTGGTGTCAAGGTTTCCATTAGAACATTTTAAGATTTTTATTGCTGTTGTTTAGAAAAACAATAGATTTTTATACATTTGCTTTATATCCTATGGTCTTCCTCTCAGTTCTACTGTCTAAAATAAATGTTCCTTAGGATTCTCTATTTACTAGATCATGTGATCTGCAATAGAGTTATTTTTATCTCTTCATTTAAATCTTCATGCCATTTATTGATTGATTGATGATTAATTGATTGACTGCCTTCTTGCTGTACCTCGAGTACAGTTGAATAGAAATAATGAGAGGACATCCTGGCCATTTCCTTGTCTTAGCAGAGAGCATGCAATCTCTCACCATTAAGCGTGAGTTAGCTATAATTTGTCCATACGCAACTTTCACTGGGTTTAGGAAGTACTCTTCTGTTCCTACTACACAAAGAAGGTTGTTTTTGGTTTTTGGTTTTTTTACAACAAACCGGTTTTAGTTGTGTTAAATTACTTTTCCGCGTCTTTGAAGATGATCTTAGAGTTTTCCCCTTCATTCTATGAACATAGATAATTACATTCGTTAACTTTTCAACTGTTAAATCTGTGTTGAATTCCCGGAATTATTCCCACTTGATAATGATGTATTTTCCATCTTATGCATTTTCATTTGATTTGCTAATTTCATTTTAAGAGTTTTGCATTTGGTTTTATTAGGGTTAGTGTTCAGTAGTTTGCTTATGATATTGTTATTTTGTTTTGGTAGTAGGGCAATGCTGACATTATAAAATGAGTTAGGAAATGTTAGATCTTTTTTTATTTTTCTGAAGGATCTTGTGGGATTTTTTTGTCTTCCTTCAATGTTGGATGGAATTCATGAAATCATCTGTGTCTGAAATGTGTAGAGAAGAAATTTTATCTGCAAATTTAATGCCTTTAATAGATATAACAGTGTTTTTTCTGTATATTTGTCACTGAATTATGTGTTCTTAAGGCATTTGTCCATTTTATTTAAATCATTGAATTTATACACAGAATATGTCTCACATCATGTATTTATTGTCCTTTTAAAATCTCCTCTTCAGGGGTGCCTGCTTAGCTAAGTTGGTTAAGCCACAGACTCTTGATTTTGGCTCAGATTATGATTTCTGGGTGTTCTGGGTGGTGGGATTGAGCCACACGTCAGGCTCCCTGAACAGCGCAGAGTCTTCTTATTCCTCTCCCTCTGTTCCTGCCCCCTGCTCATGCGTGCTCTCTCTCCAAAATAAAATTTTTAAAATCTCCTTTTCATTCTAAATATTTAATTACCAGTATTATAGTACTTGTGATCTTTAGGTACTGTCTTCTTTTTATGTCAGAATAGAAATCTATCCGTTTTAATATTCTGTTTAAAAAAACAAACACTTGACCTTAATTTAAATGGATTTTTCTTTTTATTCTGATTTCCAATTCTTTGATATTTACTGTTTATTCTCATTCTTTTGTTCTTTTATCCCTTTAATTTGCTCTTCTTTTGCTATCTTCCTAAGGTAGAATTTTGACATCATTTATGTTGAGTATTTAGTTTTCCCCTACATAAGCATTTTAAAGCCACAAATTTCCCTTTAAGTATTGTTTTAAGTGCATTACACACATTTTGATATGTTGACTTTTACTTTTATTCATTTCAAATATATATTTTTATATAGATATAGATATTTTATCCCTTTTGTTTGTTGTCTGCCTTGATCATTGGCTTATTTATTCACACACATCTTACTTTCCCCTGTGGGAGAAATTATGGGCTAAGAAAATGTCTTGGTCCTGAACTGTGCCACCTTGGGGTGGGGTGATATGGACACAGTTAACTGTTCCTCTTACAATCTCAGGACATCCACATTCTTAATTTTTTTTTTTCCTCAGTAGTATATAGGAACTTCTGCAATGAAAACCCTGCCTTCCGTAGAGGCTCTCTCATCCCTGGGTGGTGCCCTAAATCTGAGTTCTACAGGACTAAGAAGGACTGAAGTCGGTTTAGGGACTACAGATGGGACAAAGTCTATTTGCCTATTGCTCTGCTCAGATGGGCAGAACTTCCTCACCCCTCAGTCCCTGGGTGCTGATCATACAACTCCCACAAAGGCATTTTTGTCTATGGATGGATACAAAATTATTGTTGTTATGGCAGGGATATAATGAGAGAAATTTTATTTAGTCATGTTCCTGATATCACTTCCCCCTCAGCTTTCTGAAAAGACTAATCTTTATTTATAAAGAACTTCTCATTTGCATGGTCCTAAGTGGCTCATTACTAGGTCCACTTTCTGGCCAGAAAGAAGGGGGAAAAGCTCTATACTTCTACAGTGGATTTCTGATAAGGTAATATCCAGTTGGGTCTTGATCAGTGTGACAATCTCTGCCCTTTAATTGGAATATTAAGCAAATTTAAATTTCTACATTATTAAACTACCATATGGTTTGGCTCAAGTGCACTGACTTGCAACTTATGTTTTCAGTATGTTTCCTCTCTTTGTTTCTTTTATATATTGTCTTGCCCTCTTTAGAATTTCTTGATTATATTTTAGAAATACATATATATGGCATTTTATAAGTTCTATAATATTAATGCCTATAGTTTTTTGTTAATATTTTCCAGCAGCTGCTCTAGGGTTTAAAAAGTGCATATTTAACATATCACAATCTATCTTTAAATAATATTATGTCACCTCATATTAAATGTAAACCCCTTATAACTATATACTTTCCCTCCCCTATCGAGACCTTTGCCCTATTGCTTTCATACATATTACTTCTACATGGATTATAAATCCTCAAAAAATATTGTCATTATTTTGTTTTAAATAAAATAACTTTATTTTAAAATATTATTTAATTTTTTTTAATTTTATTTTATTTTTTCAGTGTTCCAAGATTCATTGTTTATGCACCATAAACACTGGTGCTCCATGCAATACATGCCCTCCTTATTACCTACCATCAGGCCCACCAACCCTCCATTCCCATCCCTTCCAAAACCTTCAGTTTGTTTCTCAGAGTTCACAGTCTCTCATGGTTCATCTCCACCTCCGATTTCCCCCAATTCACTTTTCCTTTCCTTCTCTTAATGTCCTCCATGTTATTCCTTATTTTCCACAAGTGAAACCACATCACAATTGACTCTCTTTGCTTGATTTATTTCACTCAGCATAATCTCCAGTCCCATCCCAGTTGATACAAAAGTTGGTTATTCTTCCTTTCTGATGGAGGCATAATACTCCATTGTAATATGGAATATCATCTTTATCCATTCGTCTTGAAGGGCATCTTGGCTCTTTCCACAGCTTGGCAACTGTGCCCATTGCTGCTATGAACTTTGGTGTACAGATGGCTCTTCTTTTCGCTACATCTGTATCTTTGGGTTAAATACCCAGTAGTGCAATTGTAGGGTAATAGGGAAGCTCTACTTTTACACTGTTTTCCAAAGTGGCTGCACCAACTTGCATTCCCACCAACATTGTAAGAGGGTTCCCCTTTCTCCACATCCTCTCCAACATACGTTGTTTACTGTCTTGTTAATTTTGGCCATTCTAACTGGTGTAAAGTGGATCTCAATGTGGTTTTGATTTGAACCTCCCTCATGGCTAATGATGATGAACATTTTTTCATGTGTCTGTTAGCCATTTATTTGTATGTCTTCTTTGGAAAAGTGTCTGTTCATGTCTTCTGCCTGTTTTTGACATGATTATCTGTATTTTGAATGTTGAGTTTGAGGAGTTTTTTAATAGATCTTGGATATCAGCCCATTGTCTGTAGTGTTATTTGTGAATATCTTCTCCCATTCTGTGGGTGGATTGCCTCTTTGTTTTGTTGACTGTTTCTTTTGCTGTGCAGAAGCTTTTGATCTTGATGAAGTCCCAAAAGTTCATTTTTGCTTTTGTTTCCTTTGCCTTTGGAGACATATCTTGAAAGAAGTTGCTGTGGCCAATGTTGAAGAAGCTACTGCCCATGTTCTCCAGTAGGATTTTGATAGATTCCTGCCTAATGTTGAGGACTTTTATCTATTTCAAGTTTGTCTTTGTGTATCGTGTAAGAGAATGGTCGAGTTTCATTTTTCTACACATAGCTGTCCAATTTTCCCAGCACCATTTATTGAAGATACTGTCTTTTTTCCATTGTATGTTTTTTTCCTGCTTTGTTGAAGATTATTTGACCATAGAGTTGTCGGTCCATATCTGGACTCTCCACTCTGTTCCACAGGTCTATGTGTCTGTTTTTGTGGCAATACCATGCTGTCTTGGTGATACAGTTTTGTAATATAGCTAGAAATCAGGCAATGTGATGCCCCCAGCTTTGCTTTTCTTTTTCAACATTTCTGTGCTTGCTTCGGCAGCACATATACTAAAATTCTTTTTCAACATTTCCTTAGCAATTTGGGGTCTTTTCTGGTTCCAAACAAATTTTAGGATTGTTTGTTCCAGCACTTTGAAAAATGCTGGTGGAATTTTGATCAGGATGGCGTTGAAAGTATAGATTTCTCTGGGCAGTATAGACATTTTAACAATGTTTATTATTAAAATGGCAACAACAGCAACAACAACAACAAAACAAATGTTTATTCTTTTGATCCATGAGCATGGAATGCTGTTCCATCTTTTTGTGTCTTCTTCAATTTCTTTCCTGAGTGTTCTGTAGTTCCCTGAGTACAGATCTTTTAATTCTTTGGTTAGGTTTATTCCAAGGTATCTTATGTTTCTTGGTGCTATAGTAAATGGAATCAGTTCGCTTATTTCCCTTTCTAAGAGTTTCTTACGCAGATGTACTTGCACATAAGTAGGTGTGACTAACTATGATTTAGCAGGTGGGGATAATGGTTTATCTATTCAGGATAACATCCTTAGATTCTGGATGTACTTCTTTTCCTTGGGTATTGTTATGTCCCTGTTATAACCTTAAGAAGCATCAAGAAGTCTTTACATCCCATCTAAATTGTCATTATTTCCCTTTCCAAGATTTTTTTTAAATGATGCCTTAATTGTGCAGTATTCTGTTGTTACTTGTGTCTTTAAGATTAACTGTAAATAGGCAATAAGTAAAAGTCAGAAATTTTAGCTGCTTAGCAATAAAATAATTTTATAAATGTTATGATCACTGGGCTTTGTTGAAATTTCTAGAATGAACTTAAATCAGGAACAAAGAATATTTTATTGATTAGTGGCCTCCTTCCCTGCTCAGCAAATCACACCTTTGCCTCTTGAAACCACACAGCACTCCAATAAATATTCAAGGAAGACTCAGTGGTAGGTTATTTCATAAACAAAAAGGCATAGACAAGGCTTAATGTGTTCTACCTGTCTTTGGCAGAAGTTTAAAGTACAACTTGAAATGTATGGAAAAACCTTGCCCAAGGCAAGATACAAATGATTGCCTAGGTAAAGTTTTTTTTTTTTTTTAATCAGTAGATTATATAACAAGATGGTAAAAATTCTTGCTTATTTAGCAGTTTGTTAAAGCATTCTTATAGGTTATTTTATTTGCAAATAGTAAACATGTCTTTCTAACTTCCCCCCGCTCTGGTATCATTTATTTTAACCCCTAATTCTATGGTAAATGTACCCTTCACTGAAACAGATTAAACTGCAAGAAGTCTCTTAAGTATTTCTTTTTCTCCAATTGGAAGAATAACAGATAAGGAAGAAAATGGCAGAATTCTAATTTCAGTTTTTATATCATATTTTAAAATGTTGTATTCCAAGGCTTCAACTCCCTTTACAACTTTCAATGAAAATATTTGGATAGAATGTGAACAGAAAAAAAAAAAAGTGCTTTATAATTAACATACATATGCAAGATATTTTATCCCTGAAAGATTCTGCTATGCATTATTGTCTTCTTGAGTTTAAGTGTGTTAGTTTCATGTAACCAGGAATTGTCTAAAATATTTTGGAATTTTGTGATAGAAGCACATATGGTTTGTTTTGCACAAAAGTTGTTTTATGTTCAGAAGAAAAAGTTGTGGGGCTAATGCCAATTTTAAAAATCAAATTTTTTGTTGAAGCCAATAATTATCAAATGTTTCTGTTAACAAAGTTTTTAGAGGAGTCATTACAGTTTTTAGTCAACTATGAAATTGACTTATGATCTTCCAGTCATGTCACTGAATTTTTAGATAGCCTTCTCAATTTCACAAATAGGAAAACATAGGTGATATATTAAGATCTGATGTAATTTTCTGGGAGTGCTGACTTAACTTGGTATAGAAAATGGAAACAATTATTTTCCATGTAGCACTGATACTTCAATTTCAACACACCCCAACTTTTTCTAGGGCTAATTTTATTAACTTGGAGTTAAGATAGATAAATAAATACATCACAGGAAATGCCTCTCATGGAAGTATTTCAGTGAAAAAACATAGGAGGGAGAAAGAAAACTAAATGGAATAACTTTTATTCCCAAAAGAGGAAACAGTTGATAAGAGAAATATAACTTTTAAACAATCACCATAAAAACAATCACCAAGAGTAAAATGAAGAAGTATATCAAAAAGTGCCTCACCTTTAGGGAACCTGGGTGGCTCAGTGGGTTAAGCATCTCACTATTGGTTTCAGCTCAGGTCTTGACCTCGGGACTGTAGAATTGCATCCCAAGTTGGGCTCTGCACTCAGTGGGGGTCTGCTTGTGGATTCTCTTTCCAACACCCCTTGCACTTCCCCACCCTCTGCGCATGCACACTCTCTCAAAATAAATAAATATATTAAAAATGAACAAATAAAATATTTTAAATACCTCTTTTTAATATAACGTGATTAAGCAATAGATATTAACCATAGTTAGTATTTCAGCTGCAGTTACCTTTTTTACCCAATCCTCTTGTCCATATTCTCAGTTTTTAACCAAAAAGTCAAGATAGAAAAATATTGAATTCATTTAATTGAGATGTCTGTACTAATCAGTGCTTTTTCATTTTGCATTTCAAATGTCTGCACATGTAAAATAACATCAAATCGAAGAATAAAACAACCTTGGCTGAAAGTTTTAAGTTCCTAGATCCAAGAATTCTTTGACAGACATTGGCTAAAATGTCTCAAGCCCATGCATCTCAACTTTTTCATGTCAGTGTTGTTTTGGAATAGGTGGTGTCCACTTAATGTTTGTTTTTTTTTTTTTTTACTTAATGTAAATTGAAAGGTAAGCAATAGCTGGTTGTTTTCTGTGCGGAGCCACAAGCAACACTACCCACTGCCTGATCTACATCTAAATCTTTTAGGACTTTGTGGACTTTCCAGAGCACTGGTAGATAGTAGGGTATTCAACATGGAGGAGGGAATTAGGGGTCATTGGAGGAGCCTTGCCTTAGAAAGTGCTTCTTAAAATCAGATGATAGAGAGTTAGTGTCATTAATCAGGGATAGCTAAGGAGCAGGATTAGCTTTAGACCCAAGAATGGGTGTATTAAGGGGAAGAGCAAATATGGAGCACACACAGAGTGAATAAAAAGCCTGGAGAGGCTAGAACAGTTTGTAGAAATCCCAGAGAGGCCAGAATGGGACTGGAGAACTAAGAAAACTACGGATATTGCAGGCTTTGTGGACTTGAATCTTTGAAGCTACAGGAATCTACTAGAGGGATTTAAAGAGGATAGCAATATGATAACAAATGGTATGTTTTTGGATATAGACTGCAATAACACACACACACACACACACACACACACAAACACACACACACACTGAGGTTGGGATAAAAACAGAATGAGACAAGTCATAAAGGAATCTATTGTCTTTGCCCAGGTGAGAGATTGTGATAGCTTAGAATGAGGTGATAGCAGAACACAGACTGAGAAATGTTAAAGAGATAATATTGATAGAACATTTTGGTCTCTGTAGCTACCAGCATCCGCTGATTGGGGTGTACTTGATAGTTCTAATCGCTTCAGATCTTTTTGTTTTGTTTTGTTTGTTTGTTTTGTTTTTTAAAAAAGATTTTATTTTTAAGCAATCTCTATACCCAGCCTGGTGCTCGAACCTACAATCCCAAGATCAAGAGTTTCATAGTCTACTGACTAAGCCAGCTAGGCACCTCTGGCCCTTTTTTTTTTTTTTTTTTTTTAACAATATTATGCTTTCTTTATTATGTGACCATAAACTACCAGCCAAAAAACCCCACATTGTTTTTTTTTTCTTTAAGCTTTTTTATTTAAACATATAATGTAACCCCACCACCCTCTCCCAACCCCTCTCCCCTTACCCCCCTCAATTTGTTTTATGACATTAAGAGTCTTTTTTGGTTTGTCTCCCTCCCGATCCCATCTTGTTGCATTTTTTTCTTTTCCTAATCGCTTCAGATCTTAAAGACTCATTTTTATGTGCTCATATTAAAACGAAGTAAAATAGAAGCTTCCTTTTTAAAAATCAGTGCACATCCTATAGTCTTTGGTTAAATGGCATTCTTAGTTGTTCTGAACACTGAGACATGACTTCCAATTTTCAGATCTGAGTTTAGACTGCAACTTTTTTTCCTGTTTCTTGTTTCAGTTAGAAGTTTCAAACTTAGACTCAGTTCTCTCATTGTCCCTATTTTATGACATGGATATCTGAACACCAAACCCACAAAATATTTATGTTTTCTGCCTGACTTGTGCCTGTAATAATTACCAAGCAAATGAAACCAAGGGCTTTAAGTATCCATAAAGCAGCTTGAGAGCTACAGCTAGTCACTTGTGTTAAAGAAACAACTGGTAAAGAAATTGTCTTACAACTGAGGAAGGATGTTGATAAAGTTATTGGGAGACCCTAGCATTCTTCAAGATTGTAATAGCACAGAAAAGGTATTACTGCGTGCTATTTTCTCCAGAACAGGACACTTTGTTGCCAGGAAAGCAGTGCATTTTGAGGAGAAGTAGCTATACACCACAAAGACACTACATCATTTATAACTATTATTACATTCTATCTTCACTTCTGAAGAAGTGAAGAGGTTTTGATATTTTATTCACATTCGAAACCTGAGGAAAGTGGGTCACAGGAAATTTGAATAATATTTTTGATGGCATGGAGTTAATTTGGATAGTAAAAGTAGAAGAACGTGTGAGAAAGCTACTTGGAATAATGTAATAAAGCCATTAAATTTTCATAAAGAGATCTCTAAACCCATCTCAAGAATCCAAATCAATGCTGTAGAATGATCTAACAGTCATCATTTCCTTATGTTAATTTTCTTTCTCAAAATTACATGCTCTTCTACCTCAAGTCCTGTTTCAATTATTACTTCCCCACAGTTCCTATTTGCTGATATATAAAAGCAATATAGTCTTTTCTTAATATTTATGTATATATTTAGTAAACAGTTCATGCTTTTGTTTTGTTTTTAATTTTTAATTTTTTATTAACATATAATGTATTATTAGCCCCAGGGGTACAGGTCTGTGAATCGCCAGGTTTACAACAGTTTATGTTTTTTATAGAATTATAAAAAAGTGCATTTAATAAAAAAGGTAAGAGGCATCCCATAATGTGAGAACTATAAAATAACACTGTGGAATATATTCATCCTAATAATTTTATATATAAACATATACATGGTTAGGGTTTTTGTTTTGTTTTATTTAGGGCTTTTGTTTGTTTTGTTTAGATATGGGATCATGTGATAAATGCCAATTCATAACATTTTTTTCCATCGAACAAAGTATTGTAAACTTTATCTAGGTTAGCAAGATGTATGTATATACATTATTATTTAACAGCTGTATGGTTCACCCACACAATTTCTGATAATATATTAATAAATATTTGCATTAGGGGAGTTCTTTGTCAGTAACTTTAAGCAAAGGTATATTATTTCACCATATAAGCTTAAAAAAAAAAAAGGCTAAACCAAGGGGAGGTATAGATCAGTCATGTGTGGAAAAGTAATGCCATCAAAAATGACCATGCCACTCCAAACCCAAATACTCAATACTTGAATTCAATAACTGCTGTTACTGATGCCCATTCAGTAGGCTAACACTTCCAACAAATAAAGTTTTCCTTTCAAATTTTACTAGTTGCAGAAGACTTTATTTTCTTACTCTACCTAGTCAACTCATACACATTCCTTGATTTCATAAGCCCATTTTCATGGTACCACTTTTTAAACCTTTCCTGGGGGATTAGTTATTCCTCTGTATATACATTTAAATGATAAATTAGAGACTTTGATCACAGACTTTATCATTCTAACATGTTAATTTCTTCCAGAAGGTTGCTTGTTCTCTTAACACCTGGCAATGTTTTATTCATTATTGCACTGGCAAAACTCCTGCAATGTTTGGCATAGAAGGAGAATGTATTTATGAAGACCAAGAATGTGCTGTCATTTACAAGACTGATACTTAGCCATTACCCACCAATACCTTGTATGAGTTGTTACAATATTAAAATGTTTTTATTCCCTAGAGAACTACAATTGTTCTAAGCTCCCAAATGTTCCCCTGTCTTCTCCTATGAAAGTCCAGAATTTCCATGTGATCCAGGCACTACAAGGTTAAAAATGACACACAAAAAAAGAGGTCTATAGAAAATACCTGCTCCATTTCATGCCACAGTCTCTTCTCATGGCTCTGTGACTCTTCAACCTGGTAATTTCTCTTTTTTTAATTTAAAAAAATTTTTTAAAGATTTTATTAATTTATTTGACAGAGAGAGAGCACAAGTCGGGGCGGGGGGAGCACACAGAGGGAGAGGGAGAAGCAGGCTCCTCACTGAGGAGGGGACACGGGGATCATGACCTGAGCTGAAGGCAGACACTTAATGGACTGAGCCACCCGGGTGCCCATTACCTGGCAATTTCTTAATAACAATGCTGCTTATAGATATGCCACATTACATTTCCTAATCGGCTGTTAACACACAACTCTAGAATAATATTTTTAGAGCTTTGAGAAGATGCATCTAGCAAGGTTTTTGTGGTCGTGGTAGTTGTGGTTTTACTTGGGTTGTGTTTTTGTTTTTTGGTTTGTTTGTATTCTTTTTTCCCCTACATTTTAGGAAAACTCACAAAATGTATTTTCCTTCCTTTTTTTTTTTCTTATTTTATGCATCTTCCACCCCCACACCACCTCTGGCAAACTTCAGTTTGTTCTGTATAATTAAGAGTCTGTTTCTTGATTTGTCATTCTCTCTCTCTCTCTCTCTCTCTCTCTTTTTCTCCTTTGCTTATTTGCTTTGTTTTGTTTCCTAAATCCCACATATGAGTGAAATTACACAATATTTTCTTTCTATGACTGGCCTATTTCACTTAGCATCGTACTCTCTAGCTCCATCTATGTCATTGCAAATGGCACAATTTCATTTTTTATGACTAATATTCCGTTGTATGAATATACCACCTCTTCTTTATCCATTCATCTATTGATGGACACTTGGACTGTTTCCCTAATTTAGCTATTATAAATATTTCTGCTATAAACATCAGGATGCATGTATCCCTTTGAATTAGTGTTTTTGTATTCTTTGGGTGAATATCCAGTAGTTCAGTCATCAGATCATATGGTTCTTCTGTTTTTAACTTTTTGAGGAACCTCCATACTCTTTTTCAGAGTGACTGGACCTGTTTACATTCCTACCAACAGTGAAAGAGGGGTCTTTTTCCCCCCACACCTTTGTCATCACTTGTTTCTCATATTTTTTATTTTGATGATTCTAACAAATATGAAGTGATATTTCATTGTAGTTTTGATTTGTATTTTACTGATGATAAATGATGTTGGGCATCTTTTCATGTCTCTCTTGGATATCTGTATGTCTTCCTTGCACAAAATATTTTTGGAAAATGACAACTTTTTCTCTAAGTCAACTACTGAACTGTAATCATCTGTAAATTCTATTCACACTCAATACTGAACGAACCTTAAAAAGTTACTTAATCTTTACTTGGGAGGTTTCTATTACATGAGCAAATGGAGTACAAAGTATGCTGGGGTTCCTTGCTTGTTTTGAACCCCTGGGCTGAATTCAGTAGTACACGAGTAATTGGTGGCTTTTGAGTTATAGAAGCAATAGGTTTGTGAATAGATATGACTCGGCTCCGTAGCTCAGGGGTTAGAGCACTGGTCTCGTGAATAGATATGACTCATTTTTTTTTAATTTAATTTAATTTTATTTTATTTCTTTTCAGTATTCCAGAATTCATTGTTTATGCACCACACCCAGTGCTCCATGCAATACATGCCCTTCTTAATTCCCATGACCAGGCTCACCCAACCTCCTAGCTCCCTCCTCTCCAAAACCCTCAGTTTGTTTCTCAGAGTACACAGTCTCTCATGGTTCATCTCCCAGTCCGATTTCCCCCAACTCACTTATCTGCTTCATCTCTCAATGTCCTCCATGTTATTGCTTATGCTCCACAAGTAAGTGAAACCATATGAAAATTGACTCTCTCTGCTTGACTTATTTCACTTGGCATAATCTCTTCCAGTCCCATCCATGTTGATTCAAATGTTGGGTATTCATCCTTTCTGATGGAGGCATAATACTCCATTGTATATATGGACCATATTGTCTTTATCTACTCATCCGTTGAAGGGCATCTTGGTTCTTTCCACAGTTTGGTGACTGTGGCCATTGCTGCTATGAACTTTGGGGTACAGATGGCCCTTCTTCTCATTACATCAGTATCTTTGGGGTAAATACCCAGTAGTGCAAATGCAGGGTCATAGGGTAGCTCTATTTTTAATTTCTTAAGGAATCTCCACACTGTTTTCCAAAGTGGCTGCACCAACTTGCATTCCCACCAACAGTGTCAGAGGGTTCCCCTTTCTCCACATCCTCTCCAACACATGCTGTTTACTGTCTTGTTAATTTTGGCCATTCTAACTGGTATAAGGTGGTATCTCAATGTGGTTTTGATTTGAATCTCCCTGATGGCTAGTGATGATGAACATTTTTTCATGTGTCTGTTAGCCATTTGTGTGTCTTCTTTGGAGAAGTGTCTGTTCATGTCTTCTGCCCATTTTTTGGTGTAATTATCCGTTTCATGTGTGTTGAATTTGAGGAGTTCTTTAAATGACTCATTTTTTAGAGCACTGGAGAGTTTTACAATCCCTTTCTTATTTAGACTTTAGACTTTTAAATTTTTAGTCTTTGTTAACATAACACAAGCTGTTATCACTGCTTTTAACTATTCCTTGAAACTGAAAGTAATTTTGAGAATTAGTTGTATATAAACAACTAGTTTATCCAATCATACAAAAATTTTCAACCATATGGTAGACTAGTTTTAGTTCATTGATATTTATTGATATTTATAACATTATTATAGCTATTTTTATATACAGGGTTTTAAAAAAAGCTTGACTGAGTTATAATTGATTTACAAATAATTACACATATTCAATGTATACAATTTGATGTGTTTCGACATATGCGAACACCAGTGACACCACCACAGCAATCTATCAATTATCTTTTAAACTTTTCCCTGTTTCCTTTGGGGGTTTTTGTTTTTTTATTTTGTTTTGTTTTCATTTTCTTCTCATTTTAATACAGTGACTTTTAAAACATTTAGAGGCAAGCATGTTTTCCATGTGATAATTTTCCTCATTAAAATTTGATGAAGATTATTTGACCATAATGTTGAGGGTCCATTTCTGCGTTTTCTATTCTGTTCCATTGGTCTATGTGTCTGTTTTTTGTGCCAGTACCATGCTGTCTTGGTGATCACAGCTTTGTAATGTAGCTGGAAATCAGGCAACATGATGACCCCAACTTTGTTTTTCTTTTTCAACATTTCCTTGATAATTCAAGGTCTTTTCTGGTTCCCTACAAATTTTAGGATTGTTTGTTCCAGCACTGTGAAAAATGCTATTGGTATTTTGATCAGGATGGCATTGAAAATATAGATTGCTCTGGGCAGCATAGACATTTTAACAATGTTTATTCTTCTGATTCATGAGCATGGAATGTTTTTCAATCTTTTTGTGTCTTCTTCAATTTATTTCATGAGTGTTCTGTAGTTCCAAGAGTATAGATCCTTTACTTCTTTGGCTAGGTTTATTCCAAGGTATCTTATGGTTTTTGGTGCTATTGCAAATGGAATAGATTCTTTAATTTCTCTTTCTATAGTTATATTGTTAGTGTATAACAAAGCAACTGATTTCTGTGCATTGATTTTGTATCCTGTCACATTACTGAATTGCTGTATGAGTTCTAGTAATTTGGGGTGGAGTCTTTTGGGTTTTCCACATAAAGTGTCATGTCATCTGTGAAGAGAGAGTTTTGTTTCTTCTTTATAATTTTGAATACATGTTATTTCTTTTTGTTGTCTGATTGTTGTTGCTAGACTTGTAGTACCATGTTGAACAATAGTGGTGAGAGTGGATATCCTGCTGTGTTCCTGATTTTAAGGGAAAGGCTCTCAGCTTTTTTATCCATTGAGAATGATATTCACTGTGGGTTTTTCATAGATGGATTTTATGAAATTGAGGAATGTTGCTTTTATCTCTATATTCTGAAGAGGTTTACTCAGGAAAGGATGCTGTATTTTGTCAAATGCTTTTTCTGCCTCAATTGAGAGGACCATGTGCTTCTCTCTTATTAATTTGTTCTATCATATTGACTGATTTGTGAGTGTTGGACCTTACTTGCATCCCAGGGATATATCCCACCTGGTTGTGGTGGATAATCTTTTTAATGTACTGTTGGATCCTATTAGCTAGGATCTTATTGTTTGAAATCTCAATCGTCTATATTTTTATACCTGCATAGAAAGCTTTTTTCTACCTTGAAAATCTGAAAATAAAAGTGCAATCTTTTGGAATGCCTTATAATCTTATTTCCTTTTAAAAATTACCTGAAGATATTTTCTTATAATTCACTTAGCTAAGTTTGCTAATGAAGCTAAACATCATTTCCATATTAATTAATCATTTTTATTTTCCCAGATTTGGTTTAGCTCCAGCTATTACTTCTAGAGGACTTAGAGTGGGTGCAGGGAGAAGGGAGTTGAAAAATAAAGTGATATTTTGACATGTGATTAGAATACAGTGGAAAAAACAGGATAGACTTAGGATGTGATTAGGAGAATAGAATGGAGAGACAGTAACTCAGATCTTCCTTTGAAGTTGCCTCATTTCCTTCCCCTATGAGATTCTATGACCAACCTCCCCTTAATTATTTCAGGACTGCATTCATTTTTAGAGATAGAGTACTTTTAACTCTAAAATGATTAATTCTGAAGGACACCTGGGTGGCTCAGTCAGTTAAGCATCTGAATCCATCCTGAGATTGAAAATCTATAGTTATTTTATTTACTTTTGTGTAGCAAAGTTTCATCAGCTTCCATTTTCAATGCCTATTTGTATATGATATTTTTATCTCTTTTTTGTTTAATGAAGTATTTTTACAAGCTGTACTTTGCATTTTATTTTAATGACCTTAAAAAAACTATCAGACTTTGTTTTTAATTTGCTCTCAAAAATATTCAAATTAGAATTTGCATTTGCCAGTTCACTGTGTTGGTAATAATCAGCAGAATGAAATGGTAAATACAAGGAAATGCATCTTTTATGGTTGGATAAACCCATCAATAGGAACAACAACAAAAAAGACTGCCTATCTTTTTTTAATAAGCTTGAGAAAGCATCTGTCTTACTATAAACAATATACTTCACCAACCATGTAAGAATTTATTTCCATTGTCATGATTTAGCTAGTTGAAAAAAATGGCTTTTACCAGCTTGCAAGTTACTTATTGTTCTTATTAAAGAGAGTTTTTCTTTCTAGAAGGCAATAGACTGCAGTAGATAGTAATTTTATACAGTAGAGATTCTTTCTTCAGTGTTTAAATATCATCAACATAAAACCAGATAAGAGAACCGATGACTTATAAAAATTCTCTCAATATGCAGCATGGAACAAGACTGAGAATTTGAAATCTAGAAATGGGACTTTTTTGTTATTGCCAAAGTTGAATCAAACATAGTGCTAATCGCATGATGGAAAGGGAGAAGGGACTTTATTCTGCCTGCATGTGGTAAAAAGATATTATAAGAGAGTATGATATGGTATCAAGAAATGTAGAAGGTTTCATGCAAAAGAATTCTTTTAACCTTCTGTTCAAGTAGAGATATTTTATTGACACTAATTCAAAGGTTAGGAGTTCAACAAACTGGATGTTCTTGTTAAAAGTTACCAGACAGGCAGAGATGATTACAAATATTTTGGCTTTTTTCAACATAGGGATAGGTTACAAAGTCAGGAAAGACTTTTAGATGATGTGACACAGCTACATTCTGAAGAATAATCTTAGAATGATTGGATAAGAAAATATAGGAAATACTTATGTATGAGCATGGAGGATTATTTGAAATATTAAGTAACCCTTACATTTTGGAGGGCTATTGATAAGAAAAAAGAATACAGTTTAAGGAAGGAGTAATATAAATGAGAATCATTGGGCATTAGACTTATGGACTTAAACACTTAATCAGGTGGGAAATAGTACAATTGTATATTTATCTTGGGTGAGTAACTGCATAGTAGACCATCCCAAATAGTGACTTCAAACAAGAGCCATTTTTTGTTTTGTTTTGATTTTTGTCAACAATTCTATGGCCCTATAATTTAGGCTGTGCTCAACCTTTGTTTTGTTTTTTTTTCTTCTTTTTGAGTCTGTCTGGGGTCATTCACGTGGCTATAGTCATGGCTCTACCAGTTGATCTAAGGGCATAAGCTGAGCCCTTTTTTTTTCTGATCTTTGCACTCTTATACTCCCAGGGTTTCAGCTGAGATTCTTATTAGACAGCCCTGCATTCCAAGAGGGCAGTGAACTGGAGCATGACGGTTCTGAAATCCACAGACACAAGGTGCCAGATCCCCCTCCTTTAAGGAGAGGGAATGTTCCATAATGAGGATGAAATTATTATCCTCTTGCATGTTCCTTAATTTCTGTGTGTGCATTTTTGGTTTTTGTTTGTTTTGTTTTTTAACTCTTGACAAAGCATGTGGCTCTTTGCTGTGGACTATAAGACTTTTTTTTCTTCATATTTATAAGAAATGGTCTGTATTTCCTTAAAACTAATTAATCTTTTCAGTCTGTTTCCATTTCATAGAGGCTTGAAGAATTGAAGTCTTCTTTTTCATTTAGGAATTTACTTGTTTTCTTTGAGTACAATTTGCAAAACTCTCGCATAAACACTAGGGTCATTCTATGTATCAGGTTATCAGTCATTTCATTAGGCCAAACTTAGACTAAGAGTTCTAAGCCAACTGGCATCTCTCTGCTTCGGTTGATGTGCCTGTGTGAGATGGAACAACATCCTTAATATTCTCAGAAGCCTTTCACCCAGTTGAGAATGTCTCCTGGCCACCACCTAAAACCCTTCTGAGGTCTCGACTAAAACTTCTCACAGCCACGCCTTGGTTTTGATCTTCACAGAGAAACTATTTCTTACTTTGAAATTTCTTGCACCCTGGAGTGTGTAGTAATAAGAACTGTGTTATTTTCCAACCTAGCCAATACTAGGACTGTCCATACTTGCTTTCGTTCTGTTTAAAAACTGACCTTATTGTTATTGTTATTGTTGTTGTCATTATTATTATTATTATTGTTATTATTATAGTTTATCACTCACTGGACATTACAGTAAATAGAATTGGCACATTCCACATTGTGTCTATGGATCTCCTTAGCTGGATTCTTTTTCTTTCTTTTAATACTTTATTTGAGAGAGACCATGCACAGTTGTGTGCACAAGCAGAAGGAGGAGCCAAGGAGGAGGGAGAGGGAAAGAGAACAGCTCAAGCAGACCCCACACTGACCATGGAACCTAACACTGGACAATCTCATGACCCATGACCTCAGCAGAAACCAAGTCAGTCGTTTAACCAACTAGGTCACCCAGGCACCCCTCCTTGGCTGGGTTCTTGATCTAAGTTACCACAGAATACAAGACACAGGTAATCCTTTCTCTGAACTTCAAAAGTCCCTTTGCCATCTTTCATTAACAAGTTGGATGCCATACTAGGTTTGGCTAGTGGCATCCATTTGCCACCAATGCCAAAGGCAGTGTAGCAAATTTTAGATTTTATTAGGTCAACACCTATTTCTAAGCACAAATTTCCATATCACTTCCAATTATGTGTAAAAGTATACAATTCTTAGTGTTTTTAAACAATAACCACTGTATTTGTTGATGATTGTGTGGATAGCAGTTTTCCTGGGTACAGCTGGATGGTCCTTTCATGGGCTTACTGGGGGAGATATATTCAGATGCACTGAGATGGCAGCTCACAATGAGACTAGCTGATGTAGAAGGCTATGGTTGGGTCAGTCTGTCTCTACTCCATAGGTTTTCATGCTACAGCAAGCTAATCCGGGCTTCATATAGTCATGTTATGCTCCAAAAGAGCAAAAGCAGGAGCTGAAAGGTTTCTTGAGATATAGTCTCAGAAGTTATGAAACATCACTTAAGTCAAAATGTCAGCCCCCATGCAAGCCTTGGAGAATAGAACCCTGATTTGAAGAGCGATAAAACCCTATTGCAAAAGGGCTGCACACAAGGATGAGAGGAATTGTTGCAAACATCTTTGCATGTAACCTACCAAGAGAAGTGATTTTTTTTCAAGATGCAACAGCGGGATGTATAGAATTGGAAGAGAATAGAATAGACATATGGATGTCAGTGAGAAATGAGAGCAATAATTTGGGTGAAAAGTAAATAGAAGCTGAACTAGGGTAGTGAGAATTGTAAAGAAAATGACAACATGGATGTTAAAGAAAAAAAAAAAACAGAATTAATTACTTGACTTAAAGGAGTGATATGCCAGGTTTCAAGTATTGGAAAATGTTTGAATATTGATGCCAATGAGGCAAATTTCAGCTTGTAGGTTTTCAGTTGAGATTACGGAGTGTATTTAGGACATGAGGAGGTTGACACAGACTCAGTCCCACCTTCAGTCCCACTGACAGTGATTGAGTACTGTATGGTTGCTTCTCTTTACCACACACAGAACAGAACAGATAAAGAACACTTTTTCAGAACACACAGATTAAGAAGACTTTACCTTCTAATATCAGAGTGCTTGAATAAACATGCCAGATGCTTTGGATAGGGTACCGTGGATATGTGGGCACAGAATCAGCAAAACTGTACTACATATCCCGAGAATAAGTAGATAATTTTGGAGAGAATATAAATTTTACTGGCACCATGATATATCTAGGTGTTATTAGGAAAATTAGGAAAAACTAGGAAAAGTTACAAGTTCTAAATTGACAAGGTAATTTTGTACAATTCAAAGTTATTAGAAAATTTTTGAAGACTGAAAACTCACAGTTGTAAAGTGTGTGTGTGTGTTTAGTAGACTGACAAAAATCTGTAAATGGGACTACGTACATCTATAAATAGGGCACAGGAGCTAGAGGGCTAGCAAAATTTTATATATTTCATGAAGAAAAAGAAATTCAGTGTTCAGCAGTTTGATTCTGCTAGATACTATGGAGATGACTTCATTATGCCCCACATAATCCTATATTACCATAGTTTTAATTTTTTATTTTATTTTATTTTTTAAATTTTATTTATTTATTTGACAGAGATCACAAGCAGGCAGATAGGCAGGCAGAGAGAGAGGAGGAAGCAGACTCCCTGCCGAGCAGAGAGCCCGATGTGGGGCTCGATCGCAGGACTCTGAGATCATGACCTGAGCCAAAGGCAGAGGCTTTAACCCACTGAGCCACCCAGGCGCCCCTTACCATAGTTTTTAAAGCCTTTTTTTTTTTTCCCACGGTGAGAAAGCAGAGTATGAACAATTGACACTAACTTGTTTCGTTCAGTCAGTATCAGAACTGAATTAAAGAGGCATCTGGGTGGCTCAGTCAGTTAAGCTTCTGCCCTTGGCTCAGGTGATGATCTCAGTGTCCTAGCACCAAGCCCTGCATTGGGCTCCCTACTCAGCAGGGTGCTTGATTTTCCATCTTCCCCTCTGCCCCTCCCCACCCTGAATTGTGTTCTCACTCACTCTGCTCTCTTTCTCTCTCTCAAATAAATAAATAAATCTTAAAAAAAGGGAAAGAACTGAATTAGCATCTAGATGTGCTGAACTAAGTAGCCTATGTGATATCTAATACATAGAGTTGGCACAGTTTCCAGGCTCAGTTCAATGGCCACTCTTTATTTTATAAAATGCAATAATGGGAAAAAAGATATTTGGATTTTTGTAACCATGGTTTTTATATTAGAGATTCAGTGAGAATTAGATATTGCAAATGTGGAGAGAAAAAATTCTGCTGAAATACTTATTACTAAGAGTGAATGGGGCACCTGTGTGGCTTGGTCTGTTAAATGCCAACTCTTTTTTTTTTTTTCTTAAAGATTTTATTTATTTATTTGTCAGAGAGAGAGTAGGAGCGAGCAGAGGCAGACAGAGAGGCAGGCAGAGGCAGAGGGAGAAGCAGGCTCCCTGCCGAGCAAGGAGCCCGATGTGGGACTCGATCCCAGGACGCTGGGATCATGACCTGAGGCATGAAGGCAGCCGCTTAGCCAACTGAGCCACCCAGGCGTCCCTAAATGCCAACTCTTGATTCAGGCTCACGTCATGGTCTCAGGGTCATGGGATTGAGGCAGAGTTGGGGTCCAGGTTCAATGTGCATTCTGCTTGTCCCTCTCCATCTGCCTCTCTCCCCAACTCCTCCACACAGGCACACCTGCCCTCCATCTCTCTCTCTGTCTCTCTCTCTCTCTTCCTCTCTCTCTCTCTCAAATAAATAAATAAATATTTTTTTAAAAAGTGAAGGTTGGGTCCCAGTTCAATATGTCACATACTTGAAATAAAATTTGGATGACTTTGAATTACTATTTTATCTAAATACATTAAAAAGTGTCTGGAAGCAGATTTTCTCCCAACCATGGCTTGCCTTGTCCCATTTTCACCCCATGAGTCTACATAATAAGTTTCAGTTGACGGCAAAAACAAAAACACAACAAAAGAACAATAATTATAGAAACTAGCTTCCAGTAGGGAAATGAACATTAAATGTTTTCTTATTAATAAATTTAAAAATTAAATTGAAAAAAAGCCTTGTAAGAAATTCAGAGGAAAACAGCACATTACTTATTGGGAAAAAATAAAACTGTGATTTGAGTGACAGTGAGTTTTTTTTAAAGATTTTATTTGTTTATTTATTTGAGAGAGAGAGAGAGCATGGGAGGGGGGAGAGTCAGAGGGAGAAGCAGGGTACCCACTGATCAGGAAGCCCAGGAACCCCAGTCAATCTGGGGACTGAGCAAAAGGCAGACACTTAACTTACTGAGCCACCCAGGTGCCCCTGACAGTGAGTTTCTTATCAGAAACCATGGAAGTCAAAAAGAAGTAGCACAATATTTTTCAAATGATGAAATAAAAATCAACATAAATCCACAATCCTAAAGCCTTGAAAATATTAGGAATGATGGGTTAGTGAAGACATTCTCAGAGGAAGGAAAAGTTAGATAATTTGTCACAACAGACCTCTCCTAAAGAATGGCTACAGTTCTCTAAAGATCAAGAAAATGATTTTTAATAGAAACTTTGAAACTTCAGAAGAAAGAAAGAACATCATAAACAAAAATATGGGACTGTGCATTAGGCTTTCATTCTCCTCTTGAGTTTTTAAATTATGTTTGACAGTCAAAGCAACAATTATAAAGATATATAATGGATTTCTAAATGTAAGTTGAGAAAAACTTTAAAGCAGTTTATTATACATGGGAGAGAGTAAAGGAATTTAAGGGGAGCAAAAGTTTCTATGCTTCATTCAAGATGGTGAAGTACAGACACCAGTGGCCTGGGACAATTTATGTAATTATAAGGTAGCACTTAGAGCAAACGGTAAAAAGCTGTACAAAGAATTATAATTAAGCACACTACAGATAAATGAATTGTTCAAGCAACCTACAGAAGTTAGGGAAAAGCAGGAGAAGCGAAAGGGAAAGAGAACAAGTAAAACAACATACTAAAATAGTAGACTTAGGCTCTAGCAAATCAATGATTACTTTATTACTCAAATATAGTGATTGACAGAATGGATTAGTAAACACCTTTACAGTAATGTCGTGTACAAGAAACTCCAAATGTAATGATATAAGCAGGTTGAGAATAAAAAGATCAAAAATGGGGACGCCTGGGTGGCTCAGTTGGTTAAGCAGCTGCCTTCGGCTCAGGTCATGATCCCAGCGTCCTGGGATCGAGTCCCACATCGGGCTCCTTGCTTGGCAGGGAGCCTGCTTCCCCTCTGCCTCTATCTGCCTGTGCCCACACTCTCTCTCTAACAAATAAATTAAAAAAAAAAAAAGATCAAAAATGATAATCATAAAAATTTTAATAAGAAAAAAAAACAGAAGTGACTCTGTTAATATTAAAGAAGCCTCAATTTAATTAATATTAGATAGACCACAGAGTGAAGGCATTTATTGAAGTGAGTGAGGGGCATTATATAATGTTAAAGGGTTAACACAGAAGAATCGTCACTAATCCTAAATGAGTATTCACTAAACACGAGAACTGGAAATTGTATGATGCAAAACTGATAGAGCTAAAAAGAGAAAGAGGAAAAAGCCACATTTATAGTTAGAGACAACCGCAAATTATCTCTTCACAACTCATGGATGAACTAGAAACAAATTCACCAAAAATATGAAAAAACTCCACAATATCATCAACCAACAAAATATGCTATTCTTTTTTTTTTTAAGATTTTATTTATTTACTTGACAGACAGAGATCACAAGTAGGCAGAGAGAGAGAGAGGAGGAAGCAGGCTGTCCGAAGAGCAGAGAGCCCGATGCGGGGCTCGATCCCACGACCCTGGGATCATGACCCGAGCCGAAGGCAGCGGCTTTAACCCACTTAGCCACCCAGGTGCCCCAAAATATGCTATTCTAATAAAGATGTGTAGTATAGTACACCCAAACACAGCATAATACACATCCTTTTCAAGGGCCAGACAAATATATCAAGATAGACTGTAATCTGAACAATAAGGTAAGCCTCAATACATTTAGCAGAAATGAAATCATGCAGAGTATGTCCTCCAATGACAGTAAAATCAAACTAGAAAACAATAGCAAAAGGATAACAAGAAAATCTCCAAACACTTGGAAACTATACATTTTTTAATAGCCCATGAGTCAAAGAGGGAGTGTCAAAGAAATGACAATTCCATTGAACTGAAAGAAAATAAAAACTCCACATACTAAAATTTATAAAATACAGCTAAAAGCATTGCTGAGAGAAAAATTACTAGCAGTAAATTCATATATGAAGGGGAAAAATGTCAATCATTTGAGATTTCACTATTAGAATATAGGAAAAGAAAAATAATTAAGTTATATAATAAAGATCCAATACAAATTGGTGAGAGAAAAACACTGACAAACATGGGCATAGGGTTACAAGCAGATAATTTTCTCTAGGTCACAATCTAATGGCCACTATACATACAGAAAAATGTTCATCTTCACAACGGTAATTAAGTAAATGCAAATTAAGAGAAAAATATAATTTGTTAAGCTATTGAAATGAAGATTTAAAAAATCAATTTAAAGAAACAGACATGTTGGAAAGCCATACTTACTACTATTCTTTATCTGATGAAATGGACATTAAAATGCTTATTATACTTCTGCTCGGGTCATGATCTCACAGTCCTGGGATCAAGCCCCACATTGGGCTCTCTACTCAGCAGGGAGCCTGCTTCCCCCCCACCCTGCCTGTCTCTCTGTCTACTTGTGATCCCTGTCTATCAAATAAATAAAATCTTTAAAAAATGCTTATTATAAATTTGTAACTATCTTATTCTCAAAATGAATTTGGCAACCTCTACAAAAGCTGGGGAAAACCTATACTTCTTAGCATGATATCTCTTCCTCCAGGCATCTTAATGAAATAACCCAAGGATAGCAGAGCTTTACATGTAACTGTATTCATCATAGTGCTATTTGTAGCAATAATAAGAGCTAATATATATTGAGTTTACTATGGGCAAGCCTTTATTATAAAACCTTTATATGTTGTGGAAAGATAGTTAATGCTCCTCAAATGCATGTGAACATATGATTAGTGACAACATAGAAGCATTACAAAATGAGACAGTCTGTTTCCTGAAGGTAATGGAGAGAAGAAACTTCCAGTGATGCATGTTAGATTTGATATAAGTAAGAAATACATTTTTTATCTGCTAAGTCAATGCAACTTGGGTTGGTGTGTTACTGCAACATAATTTTACCAGACCAATGCCATATACCAACTCATATAGTCCAGCAGAAAACCCTAAGAGGTAGGTACAATCATTTCTTCATGTTACATTTGAGGCAATTAAGATATCCTGTGATTTAAAAAAATGATCGATGCACGCAAATAGAAGGAAAATCATTACTAAGGGTTTGGTCTTAAAGACAGTCTTCTTAACTATTATAACAACTACTATTGTTGAGAATATTTCAAGTTCAATAGATAAAGGAATTAATACATATCAATGTCTAGTCTATGTAGTGGAATCTTATGCAACCATTAGAATAATTTCTCTAATTTGGTTTTGATAAATTCTGAAAAAAAAAAAAAGTTAAAAATCTAACTAGAGGGGCACCTGAGTGGCTCAGTGGGTTAAGCCTCTGCCTTTGGCTCAGGTCATGATCTCAGGGTCCTGGAATCAAGCCCCACATCGGGCTGTCTGCTCAGCAGGGGGCCTGCTTCCTCCTTCCCCTCTGCCTGCCTCTTTGCCTACTTGTTATCTCTCTCTCTCTCTCTCTCTCTCTCTGTCAAATAAATAAATTAGATCTTTTTAAAAAAAATCTAATTAGAAAGACAGTTGTACTATGCATAAAACTTTGTGAACTCTAAAAGTTAACTTCTAGGCTTAGTAAAAACATATACTAATATAAATTGAAATTACTCCTGCTAGAAATACCTAGAAAAGAAAGTTTTAATAGATATTGATTTGAATGCATGTCTGAGCTTGAAAGAAAGGAAAACCATGAGCCCAGAAACAAAAAGAACAATGCTCATCCACAAAGTGGGGTCATTAGCAGATGCTGTCACTGCCAAGTTGATATGATTAATCACCAAGAGCCTTTGATATTAATGCCAATGCAAGCAGAAGTGGTGGGATGTGTGTCTCCAAGTCAGGGGGTATGAACTGAGAGTTGCCTCCCAAGCCAGGAATTTTAAAGGAGTAAATCTGATTGGACCAATGAAAATGAAAACAAACAAACCTGAAAATCTCATCTTTCAGCAAAATTAAAATAAATGTCCTTTTCTACCTCAAATCTGACCAACAAAAAAAGTTGCTCCTAAATATAAGAAAGCTTAAACTTGTACTTCATGTGGAAAGTGGTTAGAAATTTATACCATATATATGTGCTGTAGATCTCAAGACACAAAAAATCACACCACATGGAACAGGTTGGTGAAACTCTGGCAGCTGCTAATAAATAAAGGGAAATTCTCTGGAGGGATGCTCCCCGTGCACGATGGGAGGGGTTCTCACAGGGAAAAGTGACAATAATCGCTGTGGAATATACAATTTCAGGCCACACATTAACAACAACAACAAAAACACTGACAAATCACATGCAGGATAAACTTCCAGGAAGAAGCATCAGCAGATACTTTGTGCTCATGGTAGGTTTCACATGTTAATAAAATTCTAGAACAAGGTACTATGAAAGAAGAACAGACACTTTTGAAAATGGAATAAATTACACAAATAGAATGAAATAGCCATTAAATCCAAAAAACCCCCAAAACAACCT